>SJYV01023704.1:1028263-1055488 GCA_006410875.1 Neotragus pygmaeus
GTATCTTCTAATTTCTCTAAAGTTAGATATTAATAATGATATAGCAGGAAGCAGAACTGGAAGAAGATAGATTCAAGTAAAATTTACTCATAGCAAAAATAAATTTAGGATATAGACTCTGTGCAGCTAGGAGAGAGCAAAAGCAGAATAGTAAGGGGCAGAAATATGCAAGCACAGTTCCCTCCTCACTCAAAATATAGCAATTAGCTAAATCACACTTTCAGTGGGTGAGATAGTGGAGGATCATCAGCCAAAGGTATTAGGAACACGGGTAAAGAAACAGAGGAAAAGAAGATAAGCATTTAATGAAGGTAGATGGATACATTTAAATGTCGCATTAAGTATAACATAAACAATTATGAATAGTGATAAAATATATGATAAAGGAGCTATTGATTTTGATGAAATCAGAATTGCATCTAAAGTAAAAGATCACCACTGTCGGAGAAACCTCAGTGAAAGCAACAATTTATATTACGGCACTCTAACACATTTTACGTATTTCTCCTTTATCTTCTTTGAACTGTTGGAATCTAAGCATTAATTCAAACTAACAGAATTGAAGAAAATCACACTTACTAACAAAGAAGGGATTACATGCAACAAATTAATATTATATGGTTCACTAAGTCTTTTTGAAGCTGGGTAATTAACAGCCTTCTAAAGAGAAATAGAGAGAAATTAGCTAAGGAAAGCTTTAGATTATTTCTATTAAACTATTCACAGACAGTTATTTGTGTTAATTTGTTGTAAAATATAAGCCATAACAACCTTATATAATTTTAAAACACTAAATCATTTTAGCAATTGTTGTTTTTCTGCATTAATGTAACCACCTGGTGGCACTGTTGATTAGCTTGGAAAAATATCTAATTTTTTGATAAATCCTTTAAAAAGAGCATTTTATATATTAAAATTGCAAAATGTTTATGATTTCTGTTGCTATTGCATTATTTCAACTTATTTGATGCTGGATTGCTGTTGCTAGAAAAAATTCATGAAAAATCATTTGCAAAATTTTTAAATGTAAAATAAACCTTATTGAATATTTATGTGTGCAAAATTCAAGGACTTCCAAATGGATGTACCTAAAGTTAAAAAACAAACCAAAGACATAAAGAAAATGATTGTGTACATATTATTTCTACATTTAACTGAAGAAATATTTCTAAATGAGATTTATTTATTAAAAAAAATTAAGACAAAAACGTGTCTCATTTTCATGATTTGATTTCAGGTAATTTGTCAAGAAGACCACTGCTCTTTGAAAGAGAGAGAGATACCAGAATCTCAAACATAATCTTCCATATAATTCATTATCTATAAGATTCTTTTCCAAATTCACTCACAACTTGGTCCCATGCCAACTGTGAGATTAAATGATTGTGATGAACTGCAATAGCACTTTGTCCTTTGCCTCATATATTATAAAAATCTTTGGAAGATGAAAAGTGTTAAATTAGATTCAGGATACAATGACAAATCAAGAAATCCTCAATCAAACTATACTTCGTGAGAGCAGGATGAGACAGAATACTATTTTACTGAGATATTTTAGAATTCACTTGATAGATAAAAAGGAAAAAGTATCTTAAAACATTGAGGAATATTTTATAAATATGGTTTGAAAGAAACTGAGTTCTTAACCACAGGCAATATATAATAATCATCAGTTGAGTTCAGTCGCTCAGTTGTATCCGATTCTTTGAGATCCCATGGACTGCAGCACGCCAGGCTTCCCTGTTGATCAACAACTCACCAAGCCTATTGTAGCAAATGTCCATGGCATCAGTGAAGCCATCCAAACATCTCACCCTCTGTTATCTACTTCTCCCACTTTCAATCTTTTCCAACAGGAAAGGGTCTTTCTATCAGTGTCTTTTCCAACAAGTCAGTTCTTCACATCAGTGGCCAAAGTATTTGAGTTTAGCTTCAACATGAGTCTTTCCAATGAATATTCAGGACTGATTTCCTTTAGGATGGACTGGTTGGATCTCCTTTCCATTGAAGGGATGCACAAGGGTCTTCTTCAACACCACAGCTCAAAAGAATCAATTCTTGGATGCTCAGCTTTCTTTATAGTCCAACTCTCACAGCCATACATGACCACTGAAAAAAACATAGATTTGACTAGACTGACTTTTGTTGGCAAAGTAATGTCCCTGCTTTTTAGTATGCTGTCTAGGTTAGTCACAAATTTTCTTCCAAGCAGCAAGCGTCTTTTAATTTCATGGCTGCAGTCACCATTTGCAGTAACATTGGAGCCAAAAAGAATCAAGTCTCTCATGGTTTCCATTGTTTTCCCATCTGTTAGCCATGAAGTGATGGGACCAGATGCCATGATCTTAGTTTTCTGAATGTTGAGTATTAAGCCAGTTTTTTCACTCTCCTCTTTCACTTTCATCAAGAGGCTCTTCAGTTCTTCTTCACTTTCTGCCATAAGGGTGGTATCATTGGCGTTTCTGAGGTTATTGATATTTCTCCCAGATATTGTGATTCCAGCTTGTGTTTCAGCAAGCTCAGCATTTCTCATGATGGACGCTGCATATAAATTAAATAAGCAGGGTGACAATATACAATCTTGATGTACTCTTTTCCCAGTTTGCACAGTCTGACGTTCCAAGTCCAGTTCTAACTGTTGCTTCTGGACCTGCATACAGATTTCTAAGGAGACAGGTCAGGTGGTCTGGTATTACCATCTCTTTCAGAATTTTCCATAGTTTGTTGTGATCCACACAGTCAAAAGCATTGGCATAGTCAATTACGCAGAAATAGATGATTTTTTTAGAACTCTCTTGTTTTGATGATCCAACAGATGTTGGCAATTTGATCTTTGGTGCCTCTGCTTTTCTAACTCCAGCTTGAACATCTCGATGTTCACAGTCCATGTACTGCTGAAGTCTGGCTTGGAGAATTTTGAACATTACTTTGCCATTCTAAAAGAGATCAACTCTGGGATTTCTTTGGAAGGAATGATGCTAAAGCTGAAACTCCAGTACTTTGGCCACCTCATGAGAAAAGTTGACTCATTGGAAAAGACTCTGATGCTGGGAGGGATTGGGGACAGGAGGAGAAGGGAATGACCGAGGATAAGATGGCTGGATGGCATCACTGACTCGATGGACCTGAGTCTGAGTGAACTCCGAGAGATAGTGATGGACAGGGAGGCCTGGCATGCTGAGATTCATGGGGTCACAAAGAGTCGGACATTACTGAGTGACTGAACTGAACTGAACTTGCTAGCGTGTGAGATGAGTGTAATTGTGTAGTAGTTTGAGCATTCTTTGGCATTGCCTTCCTTGGAATTGGAATAAAAACTGACCTTTCCCAGTCCTATGCCACTGTTGAGTTTCCAGATTTGCTGATATATTGAATGCAGTACTCTCACAACACCTTTTAGGATTTGAGATAGCTCAACTGGAATTCCATCATCTCCATTAGCTTTGTGATGCTTTCTAAGGTCCACTTGACTTTGCATTCCATGATGTCTGACTCTGGATGAGTGATCATACTATCGTGGTTATCTGAGTCATGAAGATCTTTTTTTATAGTTCTGTCTTGGGTGGGACTACAGGCATGGCTCATAGTTTCATTGAGCTAGACAAGGGTGTCGTCCATTAGATCAGTTGGTTAGTTTTCTGTGATTGTGGTTTTCATTCTGTCTGCCCTCTGATTAATAAGGATCAAGGGCTTATGGCAGCTTCCTGATGGGAGAGGGTGACTTGGGGGGGAGGGGCAACTGGGTCTTGTTCTGAAGGGCAGGGCCATGTTCAGTAAATTTTTCATCCAATTTTCTGTTGATGGGTGGGGCTGTGTTCCTTCCCTGTTGTTTGACCTGAAGCCAAGTGATGGTGGAAGTAATGAAGGTAATGGTGACCTCCTTTAAAATGTCCCATGCAGTCACTGCTGCACTTAGTGCCTCCAACCATGAAGCAGGCCACCACCGACCCACACCTCTGCCAGAGACTCCTGGATACTAATGGGCATGTCTGGATCAGTTTCTTGTGGGGGTCACAGCACATGTTTCCTGTGTCTTGGTGTGCTACAGGTTTTGTTTGTGCCCTCAAAGAGTCTGTTTCCCCAGTCCTGTGTAAGTTCTGGTGGTTCTATGGTGGGGTTAATGGAGACCTCCTTCAAGAGGTTTTATGTCATACCCAGGTCTACTTCACCCAGAGCCTCTGCACCAGGCCATTAATTAGAACTGAAACATAATGGTCACTTACATTGCCAGGGTTATCACATGTCAAAAACTTTCTAACTTCAGTATTAAAATTCCAGGTTTTACCTGTTTATTTAAAATCTATTTATGTCAGATATTCCCTTATATTCATTCCAAAAGAATTGATACAGACTATTCAAATGGTGATCATACAGGTATTTTATCACATTGATTACTAAAATTTAAACTTTTACAATGAATGGTTTTTTTGAAAAGATGCAATTCACTCATTTACTTTTATGTTATGTGTATAAATATGCTTTTATAAATATTAGTCATTTTGTGTCAAATATTTTTTATAATGATAAAGAAAAAATCTTTGATAAGATGCTGCATGATGGATATGAAAAATTATAGGGGTTTTGTTAAAGAACCTGAGATGTGTATAAGAGACAGGAAAGAAACTGAGTTCTTAACCNTATTAGTCATTTTGTGTCAAATATTTTTTATAATGATAAAGAAAAAAATCTTTGATAAGATGCTGCATGATGGATATGAAAAATTATAGGGGTTTTGTTAAAGAACCTGCCTGTCAATGCCAAAGATATAAGATGTTGTCAGTTCAACCCCTGGGTCAGAAAGATTCTTTGCTAGATTCAGTTCTACCTGCACTCTTGAGGTGAGATCTGGGTAGCAGCTCATTTTTTGCTCATCATAGGTGACATGGTAGCACAGGACTGTATTCTGAACAGGTGCTGAAACTTTCATGTACCTTTCTGTTTTGGTCCTGTGGCTCAAAAACTAACAGTGCCTCCTCAAATAAAGAAAATCCCCTTGTCATCTCCTGCATTGTGAATCTTTTCAGTTTTTCAGTTACATCTTCCTCTTATCACTCTTTGTTCTTTCTCTGGGCACAGTCACATCTTTGAAAGCTTGCAACATTCAGGTTCATATGTAGGGGACTTACTTTAGTAGGAAAGTGGCACAGAATCAGCCATCAGTGTCCTGCTGCCTAAATTTCTATGGGCTGTTGAATTAACCAAAAACCTCTCTCCCTAGAATCTTTATCTCTNTCACATCTTTGAAAGCTTGCAACATTCAGGTTCATATGTAGGGGACTTACTTTAGTAGGAAAGTGGCACAGAATCAGCCATCAGTGTCCTGCTGCCTAAATTTCTATGGGCTGTTGAATTAACCAAAAACCTCTCTCCCTAGAATCTTTATCTCTCTCCTGCATGCCTCATATACAATTCTTCCTACAGATACTCTTCATATAGATAAGTGCAGTCAATATTAGCTAGTACTTTTTTCTGTACACTGGTCCTTTTTTTTTCCTCCACTTTTCTCTCGGTTGTTCCATGCTGGAATACCTTACTTCTCTTTTCTCTCTATTGAAATCAGTGATTGTGAGAGACAATAACTGGTTGCAATTCTTAGGCAATTTTGGAAAGAAATGCTTTTGACTAGATCTGATGATAATATGATGTTTGCAATGGATAAAATACCTCTGCCAACTTTCTTTTATACAAAGAAGCCTTAGTTCCCTAAATTATCTACTATTCAAATTTCCTTGACAAATTTTATAAAAATACACAGCAAAAGAATATATATAATCTTACTGAAGAAGAAAAATCCAAATCTCATATGCAGAATATATTGAGTCTTCCAATCATATTTCAAAATCCATCTTTTCTATTAAGCAAACTTACCCAATGTATTTCTATCATACTGAGACTTTTCAAAANTCTGAAGAGTGAATTGTGTTTTAGTCCCAGCCCACCCTAGGAATTGTTTCCAGACTGATGGTGTTTTTTCCATATAGTTTCTCAAACTAGAAACTTTGAAGCCATTTTCCACTTCTTTCTTTTCCTTACCTCCACACATAAGCAGCAGCAACCAGATGATTCTTACATTTGGACCCACTCACTGTGCAAGCATTATTATTTCTTTTAAGAGTATACTTTTGCTTTAACACTTGTTTTGAAAATGTGAATTAATTCTAACCAATTGATGTATTGGAGTTTCCTTGGTGGCTCAGTGGTAAAGAATCCTCCTGCAATGCAAGAGACACAGGATTTGAGGGTTCCATTCCTGGACTGGGAAGATCCTGGAGGAGGAGGAAATAGCAGCCCACTCCGTATTCTTGCCTAGAGAATATCATGGACAGAAGGGCCTGGCAGGCTACAGTCCCTAGGATTGCAGAGTCAGATGCGTCTGAGCACACACGCAATACACAACTGATGTATTAAATATCAATCTGAGAATAATGAGAACTTGTCTGCCAATGCCAGATTTCATCAGTAAGAAATACTAGGTCAATGCAGAAACTGTACTCAGGTGAACTTAGCCAAACAGGAATACATAAAACATACACACCTCAATCATCTACTTGTGTTATAAGCCACAGTCATTCACATTGGCTAGTCTAACTTTCTTTCTGGTGTCAGACAGCCTTTCTTGTACCATTACACAATTTACAAGCTGCAACTCTTCTGATATCCACTTCCACTCAGAAACAGTGAGTCTTTTTAAAAATAAAGTGAAATATTTATGTAATTCTCAACATTCAATATGTATAAAACTATTTTATGTTTAAAAAAAATTAAGTTCTTTTTACAAAACTTATCACTGATGTTTTTGACTGCTGTGCTGAATACCTATTTTCTGCACAAATCTTGTGGTTTTTATTGCATAATTTTGCACAGCACGGTGATTTTTAGGAAAGTATTTATTACAACAACAGAACTAACTGAATACTAGCACCACTGTACAAAAAATTAACCCAAAAGGACACCCATACCACAGTGTCCAAGATCTCCTCCCTTGCTGACAACAGAGCAATTCTATCAGTATGAGTATGTTACACAGGGCCTAATATGCAAAGGAGCAGCAGGAGTTACCCAGCTAAACTCTTCCATTTCCTTCCCGAGTCCAGAATCTTGGTAAAGGATAAATTCTTATTTTAGATTCTGAGTGTGGTTTAATTTCCACATCAGTTCCATATATCACATAGGTGCTTTGTCGAGTGACTGCGTTTTATTTCTTACAAGAGTGAAAAGAACATGTAAAATGCCCTGTGTGGCAGTGCTGCTGCTGCTAAGTGAAGTGAAAGTTGCTCAGTTGTGTCCAACTCTTTGCGACCCCATGGACTGTAGCCTGCCAGGCTCCTCTGTCTGTGGAATTCTCCAGCCAAGAATACTGGAGTGGGTAGCTGTTTTCCTTCTCCAGGGGAATCTTCCCAACCCAGGGATCGAACTCAGGTCTCCTGGATTGCAGGCGGATTCTTTACCATCTGAGCCACCAGGGAAGCCCGATGATGATAAGGAAAAGCCAAAAGATTAAGCAAAAACAGATGTAAATTTGCCTAGTGAGCTTTAGGCTTCATATTTATACTTATAGCTATCAAATATTTTTATATTGTAATTATTCAGAAAAATAACTGTCTTTGCAAACATGAAACTCTCGACCCCTTCTTCCCTACTGTTTTTATTGCATGCTTTTAAGCTACTGGGTGATTTCTGCTTTATGAATGGCAACTACTGCTTTATGCTAGTGGAGATAAACTCATTAATATTACTGATGGCTAGAAAAACATTTAATTCCTCCTTTGGAACTGTCTCTAGCATGAATTTATGATTCAACACAAAAGTCTTTTTTATTACTTTAGTATCAGCTATACTCTTTAAACCAAAATTATTATTTTTCATCAGTTTTGGTTCTCAATAACTTGGAGACAATAAATAAAAGTCACTATCACCCTCAAGAAATAAAACAGCTATCTACTTTTGAGGATGTATATCAGAATAGACTGCACAATCCAGAAATGTATTTTTGAGGCAAAAAAGTAATAGGGCTTCCTTTTCCCAGTCACCAACACATTTCAATGACATTAAAGTTGTATTCTAAGTGAGCTATATATATTGTGGAGGGCATTGAATGAGTATCTTTATACAATCTTAGAGAGGTACGATGACATAGGAGAAGCATAAGCCTAGAGTCAGAGACTTTAGCATTTTAAGTAACGAGGCTCTTATTAAAATGAATAGACAAGAGGGGAAAAAAAAGACAAAAGGGTATCTATACCTCACAGTGCTGTTATGAGGCTCAAGGGGAAAAATCCAAGTATTGTACTTTGTTGCTCCATACTGAATATACAGTAATAGTCAGCTGTTATTGCTGCTACTGTTACAAGCAAATCTGTTATTTTCCCTGTACATGAGATAGGGAAGCTACTGGTGATCACTACACTGAACCTTTACTGGGGTGCACCCCATAAACATAAAAATTCATGGTAGCCACTGGAAAGCTTGGCAAGATAGAGCAAGAGCAATCACCATAATAAATTTTAATTGTAGATTAACTTTCTTAAATATTAAAAATATTATTCCACATGCAATAAAAGTCCAGGTATATGTGTGTGGGGGAGGGAGCTTTTTTCCATGGCCTTTCTTTAAAAAAAATCTATGGCATGCCCATTCAGGGATGCCCCCCTCCCCCGCCAAAATCTAAGCACCTGTTATAGAGGTTACCGAACAGTATCCCATCATTATTCATATAATATTCTTAATATACACAAGATAATGATGGAATGTTAGCAAAATAAGCTTTGTATGAATAGTGATTTTTGCCTTTTATTTTGTTTTTCCAGAGACATTACTTTGCCGACTAGGATCCGACTAGTCAAGGCTATGGTTTTTCCAGTAGTCATATATGGATGTGAGAGTTGGACTGTGAAGAAAGCTGAGCGCCGAAGAATTGATGCTTTTGAACTGTGGTGTTGGAGAAGACTCTTGAGAGTCCCTCAGATTGCAAGGAGATTCAAACAGTCCATCCTAAAGGAGACCAGTCCTGGGTGTTCATTGGGAGGGCTGATGCTGAAGCTGAAACTCCAGTACTTTGGCCACCTCATGTGAAGAGTTGATTCACTGGAAAAGAACCTGAGGCTGGGAGGGACTGGGGGCAGGAGGAGAAGTGGACGATAGAGGATGAGATGGCTGGATGGCATCATTGACTGGATGCACATGAGTTTGAGTGAACTCCGGGAGCTGGTGATGGACAGGGAGGCCTGGCGTGCTGCGATTCATGGGGTCGCAAAGAGTCAAGACACAACTGAGCAACTGAACGGAACTGAACTGAAAAACTACAGATTTAAGCCCTTCAAAAGCCCTTAAGCTTTATTATACTAGATTGTCACAATAAAGGTCTAAAATGTAAGATATCCTACACTATATTGATACATGCTGATTGTTACTTGTTAATAGTAGGGATAAAGTTGAGAGCTGAAAGCTAGGTGATGACCTAAATTATAATTTTAGGCAGTCATTATTTCATATTTTTCAAAACAATTTCTACATTACTCCTATTTACCCCCTTTATCCTTCCCCCTCAACATCAACTGTGCATATATTTTTAAAAATAATAAACCACCTTAATAAAAATCTGCACTCCAATCCTAAGGCAGGCACAAGCTTGGTTTATGTGTCAAGTAACTTCCTTCAATTACAGTGAATTAACACGGCATTCAATCTCAGACTTTAGTATTTCTCAGGCAAGCTGAAATAAAGATGTTTAAAGAAGGGTTTTAGTTGTGAAGAATGAAATAAGACTAACATACAAGTAAACCATTTATGAAGTCATGTGCCTATTTAGTAAGGAGCCAAGCCTCTGGGCTCTTTATTATACCGCATTTTCCCTGGCACTTCAGTTTGGTTTCTATATCATCTTAGTAGTTCTATGATAACTTATTTTGTGAACTCAGTTTTCTTCATCAAAAGCCCAGGAATTTTAAATTCAAAGTAAGCTTGGTAAGAATTAAGCACTACTCAATGTGGCATAGATCAGTGGTCTCTCTTTACAATATCAGGGACCTTCAGTGAACACTTAATTTTATCATGTTACTTAAATACATACAAATACAAAATTAATAGAAGTAAATGCCTTATTGTCATAGCGCTTAATTTTAAATCGAAGTAAATTTTTACAGTCTTTTTTTTTTTTTTTTTTGGCTGTGCTGCACAGCCTGTGGGATTATCTTAGTTTTCAGACCAGAGATTGAACCTGGTCCCTCGTCAGTGAAAGTGAGCAGTTCTACCTTTGGACTGCTAGGGAACTCCCCCTCAAGGTGAATTTTTAAAGAAAATAAAAGCAAATATTAAAAACCATAAAATTCAAATTAATAATATCACTTTAAAGTTTGTTAAAAGTAAATTTCTGACATTTGTTTTACTGTATAAAGCTGGAGACTCATGTACACTTCTGGATTTAATTTTCTGTATTTTTAATACTAGTAATAAAGAATGCTTGCTCACAATTACATAAAACATTAACTTTGAGGTTGGTTCAGGATAATCAGGCCTCATAATTAACCAAAGTACTGCAAAGAGCAATCTAAGAATGACAATTTATCAGTAGATGACTTTATAAAACCATAGTGTTCCAGTCAGAGTTAATAATGTAGTATGTTAACTGATATCTGAATCAAACAGGTATCTAATCTGATAAATAAGAGAACTGTAAACAGAAACATTTTCCCTAGTATGGAAACTACTGTACTATTAGTTATCTGCTGCCTCTCTACAGATGAAAATAGGATTCAGTAAGGCTGCTTGAGCAGCACAGACTTAAGAAGTAAGTATTTAAGAAGTAAGTAACTGCCAAGTACCACCAAACAACCTGCTTAGCAGGTCACTTTTCAAACTACAATGAAATCTTCATTTGTACAGAACATGGGTATTGTTGGCTTCAGTTGGCATGAACACAATTTACACAGCAGTTCTCTTCTGTAAGTTAGCCTATAAAATGATATGGCATAGTATTTTTTTATATATCTTTAAGATAATAATTTTAAAAATTTTATTTTAAAATTAAAAAATGAGGCCACTGTAGATATGGAGAGACTACCCCACCTGAAGCATATATTGAGAAGTGGTGGGAAATAACAGGAGGAACTGGGAGGCAGAATTAATATTGGACATAGTTGGAAATAGGAAGCCATTGAAAATTTTAGATAAAAATAGCACTTACAAACTTCTGGCACATATGGACTTTTTAAGGAAAGGATTTCAAAGGATGAAGAAGAAAAATCAACCTGTCTTTTCCCAAAAAAAGTTCTGAAAGTTCTTTAGAATTTACATTACAACTTTACCTGATCTATTATTATTCATGAATAGAGCAGGTAATTTTCAAAGCAAAATTTTTCTGTTCTTGATTTTCTTCTTTTAAAACTGGTACTTTGACTATAAGATTGTTCTGCTGGCTTTCTGTTAGAAAGGATGTGTGCTTTAGACTTGTTACCAAGAAAGAGCATGATTTCTGAGCTACCTTAGAAGTATAGCAAAATCTCATAAAAAAAGATAAGCTGACTGACATATCAAGAAATCATGTTCCTAAGAAAATTAATATCTTATCAACCAGCCACAAAAATTAAAAGCTTATCATCTTTCACCATAGAGAGTCATGAGAATTTTCCTTTTTCATAGGTAGCAACTGCTATTAACACATTTATTCTTACTCAGGCAAGATACCTTAACATGTAAGTAGTGCCAAAAGTTAAATAATTGCAACTTAAATAGCACATGTTAAAACCTATTGTATAAAATTGGCTCCACTCACTTGTATATATAACCAGTTAAAGGCTTTATGATTTGCAATAGCTCTATTATGAAACCATCTTTTCCCACACATTACTAATTATATAAAATGCAGTTTTTAAAATGGATTAAAAATAGTTACATGTTCTTTTCTGGTTTAAAAAAGAATTCAAGTCTTCCCTACTGGTCCGGTGGCTAACTCCATGTTCCCAATGCAGGGGGCTTGGGTCTGATTCCTGGTCAAGGAACTAGATCCCACATGTTGCAACTAAAGATCCTGCACACTGTAACTAAGATCTGGTACAGTCAAATAAATAAATTAATTAATTTTAAAAAAGGAAAAGAAATCAAAGTCACATCATGACAGTGAAATAGTTAAAGTTGCTCAGTCATGTCTGACTCTTTGCGACCCCATGGACTACAGCCCACCAGGCTCCTCTGTCCTTGGAATTCTCCAAGCAAGAGTACTGGAGTGGGTAGCCATTCTCTTGTCCAGGGGATATTTCTGACTGAGGGATTGAACCCAGGTCTCCTGCAATGCAGGCACATTCTTTACTGACTGAGCTGCCAGGGAAGTCCTGGTTAATAGTCAAACCTGAATTAAGAGTAAAATCAGATCTTGAGAATTCCTTGGGGATTCAGTGGTTGGGACTCAGTGCTTTCACTGCCATAGGCCTTATGGGCCCCGGTTCAATCTCTGGTCAGAGAACCAGTACCCCTGGGTTGCAAGCAGCCAAAACAAAAACAAAAGAAAAAGGTTAAAATCAGGTCTATCGATAGATCATGACTGAATTTAACCCACTTCAGGATTATGAAATCTAGGTTAAATTATCTGAATTCTTCCCTTATTCTAAAAAGAAAAAACAGCTCACCCATACACTATACCATTTAGACAAAAGCCTTTCTTTAACATTCATTATAAAGGCATTGCTTCCCAGGTGGCTCAGTGGTAAAGAATCTGCTTGCCAATGCAGGAAGATTCAATCTCTGGGTCGGAAAGATCCCTTGGAAAAGGAAATTGCAACCCCCTCCAGGATTCTTGCCTGGGAAAACCCACGAAGAGAGGGGCCCGGTGGGCTACAGTTCATGGGGTCACAAAAGAGTTGGGTATGACTTAGCAACTAAATGACAAATAAGGGCATCAGTGAACTAAGTTCTGTGTGCAAGTATGTTTTCCAGCTGGTAAGCTTTGGTTGACATCTGATATGGTCAACTGCTGTCAGTTAATCAAGTTCCAGGAGTTTCTGAGAAGACCCAAAATAAGAAATAACTATTTGTAGACTACTTTAATGTGTCTGCCTCTAAAGACATCAAATGAAGTTACTGTTCTCTTGATATTAGAATGACTCTTAAGTGATTAACAGCAAATGGGATTTCCAAGACTTTCAGACTGCTAATCTTTTAAGAATGTAATACTTAGGTTATAATGCAGTTTAAATAAAAAATATATTTGATCTAAAACTGTCAGCTCTATGTATGGCTGAGCCCCTCTGCTATTCACCTGAAACACTGTTAATTGGTTATACCCCAGGACAAAACAAAAAACAAAAACAAAAACCCCAAAACCCAAACTGTCAGCTTCATATATTAGTTTTCAGAACCAATTTAATACATAAAAGACAGAAGCTGTTAGGGGAAATACTGACTGAAACCACCCACCCTGACCAGGCACCATTGTAACCATTTGCGTGAGTTATTTTATGACAGGAGGTCTTGGTAAGGAACAAGCCACCACCAATCAGAAGAATTCAGGAAAAGTCAAAAGGAGACACCACAAATCCTTCTAACCTGCCTGAATCCTCCTTGCTGGAATCCCTCTTGGCTGAGCAATGCACCCTGAGTCTGGAAGCTAATCCCAGCACCATGAAACCTGAGACTGAAAGCACACGGCAGAGCACTCCTCCTGGGTTCCCTTGCCTTCCTGCTCCTGATCCAGGTACCCCTTACCAATAAAGTCTCTTGCTTTGTCAGCACGTGTGTCTCCTTGGACAATTCATTTCCAAGTGTTACATAAGCACCCATTCTCAGGCCCTAAAAAGGGTCCCCCTTCCTGTAACAAAGCCCTAAATGCTGTTTGTTGACTTGAAGCTGACTTTTCCCCAGTATTTTCCAGTATATTAAATATAATTAAGCATATACACCTGTGGTTTTCAGGAGCTCTTGGAACCAGGTTTACTTATGTTCTACTTCATAGGATACAGATTGACCTGAAAAGGCTAGGTGACAAAGGCACCCCCACAAGCATATACCCTTAAAGACTAGGGATGAAAACAGCAAAATGAGTCACCAAAAGATACAGGTTGAAAAGATGAAAGTGACGGTCTCTCAGTAGCCAGGGCTATGAGATAGGGAGGGATGGGGCTGAGCTCATCAGAGATAAATGAATGGGCTGGAGTCTTTTAACCAGAGGGCAGGTATTGTTATGACATAATCAAACTAAATTTGATAAATAAATATGTAAACCAAAACCAGTTGCTAAGCAGTAACTATATGTAGACCACTGCACTGAGGGAGTCAGGGAGGGTCAAACATAAATTAAAATATTAAATTAGATCAGTTTTTAGTTTCTTTCTAGTTCTAAATTTGACAATTCTGTGTTAACTCATCTTTAAAGTGTATACATATAAAGAGCAGAGATATCCTAATCCTATATCCTGCCCCTTACAAATTGAACAAAACAATAAGCTTCTGCTGGAACCCTGGGCCAGGAAGTAATACTTCTGTGGGGGGAAAAAAAGCAAGCTTTATTTAAAAAACAAAAACCCTTTTGGTGTCCAAGTTAAAAGCTGTGACATGTTAAAACAATTGTTTTACTTCCTTCAGGATGGAATCATTTGCAAAATTCTACTTTCTTATTTTAAACACTTCTGTTATTCAGTTAGAAAACTTGTTGCTTAATATGCAAATCTTAAACTAGGAAAGGGAGGGAGGAAATGAAGCTCAACAAACACAACAAAATAAAGTTGCTTTGCAATGTTGAGGCTGCCAGGCTTTTTGTTACTCTACTTGAAAGTAAATGTGACTTGTCTGTACAGAGTGCTGCTTCAGCAGTTCCAAATGAATTTCAAGCTTGTGCTCCATATTTTCTCTTTTGTAAGTTTAATGTATTCAACACACTGAACTGACAATTTAAATAACTACATTTTTAAACAAACGAAGCATTGATGTTACGTATGAAAATGGTCCAAAGCCCTGCGAGTCTTGGTTCCCACCATTGTTTATTCTGACAACAGGATATAATTGCTTACTTACTTGGCAGCAAATTTAACCATCTGCTTGCTTGCATGGTCTCCTACCGCCACAAGAGCCTGGACATTAAACTGCTGCTGTCGTAGGACTAAGAAACACTGCTTTCCTGAAAAAGACAAAAAGTGTACAAGTGTATTAAGGACATGGTAGTTTTACAACATGCTAGTTCAGGTTTTACAAAGAAGAAAAATGACAGCCAAAATACTTTGACAGCCAAAATACTCATACTCAATTCACAGGCTTTAAAGAAACCCAAGTTCCTCCTATGCTTTTAAAATGTTACTGAGGACATAGGCAAATCATCAATTTCAAAAAACATTATTTATCAAGAGAATTATTTTGTCATTGTATGTACTTACTAAACAAATTTCGAATAACTTCAGATCACTTTCACCATTCTTTCAAAAGCTAGTATATTCTATAGGCAGAGGTACTATGTTAACCATCACAGGAGGCTCAAATGATGCAACCACGAAAGTACTAGTACTGAGCTTAGTCACAGGAACATAAATGTTCTTTGCAAGTGGTTCATTTCCTTCCAAAGTACATTTAAAACAGCATTTAGAATAACAGACTAGCTTATCTCATGTTCTATTTTACTCATTTTTTATGATCTTCCTAATCTTTCATCCTATATAATTGTTACACTTTTTTTTAACCCCCAATTATTCACTTTGTCTATAAAAGATCATTTTCTTTATGACTTAAAACGAGTATTATTTCTGCATAATTCTGAGCCTCAGGATTCTTCTTTCATAAGGAACTGTCATTCCATATTATTAACCTTTTGAAAGATATTCATAATAGATCCAGTCACTATCCTTGTGGCAACTCTTTTTTTCTAAAAAGATTGTTTTTACAAGTCTCTGATCACATTTTGGGACACTACTTCCTCATAAAACAAGTTAAATCTTTTCCAGACCACTTTTCTTATCAGATTGTCTTTCAAAACATCAAAAGATTATGGGGGCTTTTTAAAATGAGAATTATCTTTTTACACTGAGAATTAGCTTTGCTCCTCCCTCCCTCCCCTAAAAAAACAAAAGATGCAAGCAGAGTTGTAGTTAATACTTTCAACATACAGTTTTGAAATGCAAATCTGACAGCAATCATGATGTTAAAAAGAAGGCTGCAGAGTGCCAACACAATCTATGGACTTCCAAATCATGTATGACTGACATAGTTTTACACGACATAGATACCATTTCCACTTTCCTTTGGAGTATGATCCAGTTGCTAAGTAAAATCTCTCTCTTTTTAAAAATTATTTAATTATTTTTGGCCACACTGGGTCTTTGTTACTGCAGGTTTTCTTTCTCAAGTTGTGGTGAGAGGAGGCTACTCTGTTGCAGCGCGCAGGCTTCTCATTATGGTGGCTTCTCTTGTTGCAGAGCATGGATTCTAGGTGTGTGGGCTCAGCAGTTGCAGCGTGTGGGCTCCAGAGTGCAGCTTCAGTAGTTGTGGGACACAGACTTAGTTGCTTGGCTGCATGTGGGATCTTCCTGGGCTAGGAACTGAACCTGTGTTCCCTGTATTGGCAGGTAGATTCTTAGCCACTGCACTTCAAGGGAAGCTCTAAGCAAAATCTTAAAAAAAGAAAATTACGCGAGCTGTACAAATTCAAAGGCATTTTTAAGATGCTGAATTGATAAAGATTGTTACTCTAGAGAAATCTGCAGATGAATCAAATGACATTATCCCAAGAACTACTGAAATTATAGCCAGATGTTAGCCCACTCAGAACAGAATGTTAACAGGAAATAGAAGGTAATGTGCATGACTTAGTAAGGATTTTAGCTGCTCTAATAGTGCAGACAGTGGCAGCGCTGACCTGGCTGCACTACAAAGCAATCCTGGGAAGAAATGCAATGCCAGACAAAAACCCTGGGAGAGACCAGAGCTCCATAGTACTTACAAAGCGTGACCATGTCTTTAGGTTAGCACTAGGGGGTGACATGTAGTGTAAGGGTTTGGTAAAGAGTAAAAGCTTTTAAATCAAAAGATATGGGATCATAACCCGTTACTTCCTATAAGGGGGCTACCAGAATATTAATTATGTCTCAGTTATTAACCTGCAAAATGAAGAAAATAACAGCATATTACTCATGGGGTTTTCTTGAATTTTCATCTATACTCTTGAGGATTATATAATAAGTTTATAATTGTGACAAACAACCAATTAATGTTAACTATAAACTAGTATTACTACCTTTTAACTGTTATTATTATTACTAATAGCACTACTGCCACTGCCTACTTATTTGAGGACTATGAACACTGGCTTCCCAGGTGGCATCAGTGGTAAAGAACCTGTGTGCCAATGCAGGAGATGCAAAAGACGCAGGTGTGATCCCTGGGTCGGAAAGATCCCGTGAAGCAGGAAATGGCAACCCACTTCAGTATTCTTGCCTGGAAACTTCCATGGACAGAGGAGCCTGGCAGGCTCTAGTCCATGGATCGCAGAGTTGGGCCTGACAGCATGCATGCACTGCACGACCATTTCTATTTCACAGCTGGATCACTATGTCCAAAAACTATGGTGGGTGCTGGGAACACAAAGTACGTATTTGTTAGACACTCACGACAGACTGTTATGTGAACAAAGTGATAAAGCCAATCATAATTTTAAGAGATGTTAAAATTGACTGCATAAAAAAACCCCACCAAAATATAAAATTGTATAGGAAGAAAAACATCAAAAAATGTGGCTACTAATGGTGTAATCATGGAGAATTATTTTGTTCTTCATATTTTATGAACTTTCTACAATAAGCATGTACCATTTTTTTAATCAGAAAAAATAAGTTTTAAGAGACCAATAAAGTCAAAGATGGAAGGTACAGAAGAAAGGTAAAGGTTAAAAGAAAATTGTGGCCATGTTCCAGATTCAACACAGGAGATAAGCAGAACTATGTACTCAGGAGTACATAGAAGCAAACATACTCCTAAGAGCTAACATGCCTGCTAGAAAACAGAAATCACGAAATCAATGATTATGAGTGAAGCAAAGAATGTTCACTGTTCTCTTTTAATGTTTAATGTATTTACTCTATGTAATTTTAAAATTTAAATCTTTAAAAAAAAAAAAGCCAATAGATGAAAGGAAAGGGAAGGTGAGACCAATGTATGCTGAGTCGCTTCAGTCGTGTCCGACTCTTTGAGACCCCATGGACTGTAGCCCGCCAGGCTCCTTTGTCCATGGAAT
Organism: Neotragus pygmaeus; assembly: GCA_006410875.1. NCBI lineage: Eukaryota > Metazoa > Chordata > Mammalia > Artiodactyla > Bovidae > Neotragus > Neotragus pygmaeus. The sequence continues at coordinate 1,046,466 of SJYV01023704.1, forward strand.
TCTCCAGATGAGAATACTGGAGTGGGTTGCCATGCCCTTCTACAGGGGATCTTCCCAACCCAGGGATCGAACCCGTGTCTCTTAGGTCTCCTGCATAGGCAGGTGGGTTCTTTACAACTAGCACCACCCGGGACGTCCAAGACCAATACCATCAGCATATTATAAAGCCACAGTAAGTAAAACTGTACAGAAACAGGCACATCAATGCAGAATAAAAAAGAACTGAGAAGATGCCCTATTAGAACAAAGAGATTTTAATTCTAGTGGGATTCAAGAGGTAACTAAAAAACTGAGTAATAAAAAAATGGAACTGAATATTAAACTATACAATAGAAAAGGGGAGTACTTTCTAAGTTTGAAAATTATAGAATGCCTATACATAAAAATAAAAAAAAACCACTCTGGGAAAAATATCTACTGAATGACATATAACCTATATGAGTTAATATCTTTAATACATAAAGATCTTAAAGATGTATAAGTAAAGAACACTGAGATCCCAATGGGTAATGGACTAGAACAAATCATCTAAAAGAAAAACACCCTAGTAAGTATTCACGGCAGATAGATGGGGAAAGAGCGGAAACAGTGGCTGACTTTATTTTTCTGGGCTCCAAAATCACTGCAGATGGTGACTGCAGCCATGAAATTAAAAGATGCTTACTCCTTGGAAGGAAAGTTATGACCAACCTAGACAGCATATTAAAAAGCAGAGACATTATTTTGTCAACAAAAGTCCGTCTAGTCAAGGCTATGGTTTTTCCAGTGGTCATGTATGGATGTGAGAGTTGGACTGTGAAGAAAGCTGAGCACCGAAGAATTGATGCTTTTGAACTGTAGTGTTGCAGAAGACTCTTGAGAGTCCCTTGGACTGCAAGGAGATCCAAACAGTCCATTTTAAAGGAGATAATCCCTGTGTGTTCTTTGGAAGGAATGATGCTAAAGCTGAAACTCCAGTACTTTGGCCACCTCATGCGAAGAGTTGACTCATTGGAAAAGACTCTGATGCTGGGAGGAATTGGGTGCAGGAGGAGAAGGGGACAACAGAGGATGAGATGGCTGGATGGCATCACTGACTCGATGGACGTGAGTCTGAGTGAACTCCGGGAGTTGGTGATAGACACGAAGGCCTGGCGTGCTGCGATTCATGGGGTAGCAAAGAGTCGGACACGACTGACCAACTGAACTGAACTGAACTGAAAATTTACTTCACAGCACCTCAACCACTACCACCTTAGCAGAAACCACCTTCATATTCCTTGCGTATTTTTGGAAGAGCCTCTAAACTGGTCTCCCTGCTTTTACCTGTTAGCTTCCATTTGTCCACACATACCACTAAATTAATACTAAATCCATCCAAATCTTTTAAATATAAAAATCACACAAGCGTTTCTGATAGCTTTCCATACTACTCAGAGAGAAATTGGTCTTTACAGTAGTCCACAAGGTCACTTTCTCACCTTACAATTGTTTGGACTCCTATTTCTACCATGCACACTCTGTTTCAGCCACTCCGTCCTGACAGAGCATGCCCTTGCCTCAAGGCCACTTCACTTGCTGTTTCCTGTACCTAATGGACACTAAGTGCACTTGAGTGCTCACTCATCTTGCTGAGTTTCTGCTCAAAATCACTTTCACAATTTTTACAATAATGCATCACATCCTTAACCTTAATAATTTTCACATCTTTAACTACTTTATTAAAAATTGTACCCTGCTGTATTAGCATCCCTTAACCCACTTCTCTGCTTAAGCTTTCTTCAGAGCACTTCTTATTTTCTGACATGTATTTTACCCATTCAAATCTAAGCTCTGAGTAAACTGGAAAGAGATGTATGTGTTGTTGATTTTTGTACCTTTACCCTCAGCCCCTAAGAAATTCTAGACCATGTAGTCAACTGCCAATAAATACTTTTTAAGTAAATAAATATTGTAATGAAAGATAATGTTAAAATTCAATGTAAAGTAAGTTTGTTTGATGTCAATTTAAGTATCTACCTATGAGAGCAGTTTTTAGTTTAATAGTAATAAGCACTGCTTGATCTATTGATTTATTATCCAATAGATACACATATACATTTCAAAACAAATATTCTAACATTATCAATGCCTTGATTTCCCTTAACCAATAAGTAGCTCATTTTTTAAACAACATTAACGGAAAGAGTGAAAGTTTTTTCAAAAGGGAGGCTGTAATAAAAGATTGAAAATAAGAGATTTTTTGCTTAATTTGAAGTGGATTTTTAATTTATAATTTGAATTAGATTCCCTTCACTTCTAAGTCTGATATAAGAGATCATTTTCCTTTTAAAACAACTGGGAGAGGATTTAATAAAAAATCATTTGAGGGAATCAACTCAGCTGGCTAGCAGTGTGATAGTAAGATAAGGAAAGCGGCAGTTCTAGCATATAAGAATTTATAATGTTATGCAATTCAATTTTAACTTGATTGCAGGTTTCTTGCTTAATGTGTACAAGGAAATTATGTAGGTAAAACCAATCATTGTTCATTGAATTATCTCAGTTTCACTTCTGTACATATGGGTATCATAATAGCATAAAGGTGTCACTCTACCTTCTAGAGTAACTTAAAAAAGAAATTAGGATATGAATTAAAATTTAAATCAATTTAAAATTGATTTTGGGGGAAATTTTATGCAGTACATTGATAAATTGTATGAATTGTGTATTTTACCCCATGATAATGAATGTTAATATTTATCCTAATGATTAGTTGCTTTATTTAAAGTTCAAATGACATTTGAAACTCAAGCAAGTTAGTTTTAAGTGACCAAACGTTTTATTAATGTAAGAATCGGAGCTGAATGAATAAGGAAAGGTAAATATCCTCTGGGATATTTCTTTTAAAAAGGAGAGCAAGAATACCTACTTCATAAGATTGTTATACAAATGTAATAAGGTAATATTTGAAAATAATTCTGTGAATTTATTATCATTATTATTATTACTATATTGTGAATGTTTGATAGAAAGGGAAGGAAATAATGAGAGAATGAAAGAGAGAGGGAGAGAAAGAAAAAGAAAAGGAAAGAAGGAGAGAAGACTGAGACTAACAGGGGAATAGTAATAGTTCTCATTCTTCACCGATTAAAAAGATCCTGTAACACAGTGAAAATTTAAAAGTATCATTCTAACTATTAAATCACTGGGACAAATTCAAAATTACACAAATACCTTCATACCAGTATCTCATGATCNCATTGACTCGATGGACATGGGTTTGGGTGGACTCTGGGAGTTGGTGATGGACAGGGAGGCCTGGTGTGCCTGCAGTTCACGGGGTTGCAGAGTCAGACATGACTGAGCGACTGAACATTAGGAGAAAAATGTTACTAGAAATGAAACTAATGTAAGTTGAAACAAATACTGATTATGACACATACCTCTCATACTAGAATAAATTTAAAAATATACACTATTATTCAATGCTCAGAAGAATTAAGTGAAAACCATTCCTTCATAACTTGTCAACAGCAAGATAGGCTTGTACAATGCTTTCAGAGATAAACTTGGCAATGGGCTTAAAACGTTCTGATTCAAAAAATATGTTTCTTAGAATGTATGTTAAGAAAATTAAATGGGGGACGTCGTACTGACAAAGGTAGGTGTTCATAATAGCATTATTTAAATTAAAGAAATGAGGTTTATCATCACCCCATATTTATCTAATTTTCACTAGTAGAACAGATTTACATGTGACTCTAATGCTATGCTCCAAGTTTTCTGTGTTCAAAACACTTTCAAATATTAGAACCTTTATGGTACATTCAAAAAGGTTTTTAAAAGACTTAAAAAATCAGTACTGGTTTCCTGGTAAACAGAGCTGTCCACTCAGACCCCCTCTTATCAAGTGCTTTTGAAACCAAGTTCTTGAAAGGTGTTAGTAAACTAAATTTCTTTGACTCTGGTCAGTGATACACTGCACAGTGTGATCTGCTTGGTTCAATGTCCTAAAAGGCGTTTTCCTATAGATACCGGGGAGTGATAATAAGGGGCAGTGTGTGTGACTCCTTTTATATAAATTTAAAAACAAAGGATATGCTCATACTTATAAATGCATTTTTCTTCCTGAGAGAATACACAAGAAACAACACTGGTTATCTTTGGGGGCAGGGAGAGGAAGACTGGAGCTCGATTTGTGATATTTACATTTTTCTTCCTTTTTAAAAACTGAGAATAGTTGATTTACAACACTGTGTTAATTTCAGGTGTACAGCAAAGTACAGATGGGGAGATAGATAAAACAGGTAGGTAGATACATGGCATATCTTTAACCATTCATCTGGTGATGGCCACTTAGGCTGCTTCCATGTCTTCCTTATTGTAAACAGTGCTGCTTATGAGCAATGGGGTGCATGCACCTATCTTTATGAACTAGTTTTTGTCTTTTCTGGATACATGCCCAGGAGTGTGATTGCTGGATCATAGTGTAGCTCTATTTTTCATTTTACATCTTTCTGAACTATAGGATGTTAATTTTTACTATAGCAATATATTATTTTTTATTCTAAGAAGCAATTAGATAATTTCTCAGTTTACCAAAGAGTTCTCATTACTTTAGTACAAGAACTTTATATGACAGATTAATCAATTGCTATATATGACCCTAATGGCTGGGAAAGATTGAAGGCAGGAGGAGAAGGGAACAACAGAGGAGATGGTTGGATGGCGTCATGACTCAATGGATGAGTTTGAGCAAACTGGGAGATAGTGAAGGGAGAGGGAAGCCTCGAATGCTGTAGTCCATGGGGTTGCAAAGAGTCAAGAGATGACTGAGTGACAGAACAACAATTTATCTTTCTTCATGGAATGTCCCAGTCAGAAGTGAGTTTATAGAATGGAAAGTCAATGTTCAAAACAGCAAAATGAATTCACTATTTTAAAATATTCTAAGTCCTCAGCAGTTAAAAATTTGTGTTGTACTTTTATTCTTAAGTTTTTAGAAGAAGCAGATTCTTAAATTTACACGAGAGGACTGTTTTAGAAAAGTGTAAAGTTGGAAACCTTCCGTTCTTCCATGAAGAACAAACATGGTACATAATCAAGACAAAAGGTTTGCTCTTATCTCCACTTCAATGATGGCTCAATAAAGAAGTAAGCCTTGGTGGAAGAGCCAGTTATCAAAGATGTGAGGCAATTTTACGTTTTCATCTATTCCTACTGTCCTTTAGCTTGCCAAGCTCTTGAATTTATTAGATGATGTANTCCACTTCAGTGATGGCTCAATAAAGAAGTAAGCCTTGGTGGAAGAGCCAGTTATCAAAGATGTGAGGCAATTTTACGTTTTCATCTATTCCTACTGTCCTTTAGCTTGCCAAGCTCTTGAATTTATTAGATGATGTATCTTCACTTCCTAGCACCCAACATTAACATCTTCCTTCACTGCTTATGTTAACCAATTATGGGATAAACCACAAAGACTTATATGTTTTAAAATACTTTCCATTTATTATTTTCCCTGAAATATTCTTACATGGATATAAGTTGAGGTTTTGATTCTTGGTATTAAAAATTCTAAGGGTTTCTCTTGTGACTCAGTGGTAAAAATACACCCATCAATGCAGGAGATGTGGGTTTGATCCCTCGGACAGGAAGATCTCCTGGAGAAGGAAATTGTAACCCACTCCAGTATTCTTGCCTGGAAAATCCCACGGACAGAGGAGCCTGGCGGACTATAGTCCACAGAGGGTGGCAAAGGGTCGGACACGACTTATAGACTAAATACAACAAAAAATAAAAATTCTCTCTGACCATCTAAATAAATCAGCTATTTTGGAAGTATAAGTTAAGGTTTTAGGAAGAATAATCATGTGCCAATGACTTCATGCAGTATGTACAAAATTTGAAAGGGATCATACATATTTCAATTACTTTTTTTTTCATTTCAAGAATTTATTTTAATTAATTAATTTTAATAGGAGGCTAATTACTTTANTAAGTTAAGGTTTTAGGAAGAATAATCTTGTGCCAATGACTTCATGCAGTATGTACAAAATTTGAAAGGGATCATACATATTTCAATTACTTTTTTTTTCATTTCAAGAATTTATTTTAATTAATTAATTTTAATAGGAGGCTAATTACTTTACAATATTGTGGTGGTTTTTGCCATATATTCACATGAATCAGCCATTTCAATTACTTTCAATAAGCACTTAAGCTTTCATAGTCAAAGAAACAAATGTTTCATTAAGAATTAAAAACTTCCCCTCACTTCTATATAAAAGTCTTGATTTTAGGGATTTGATACATAAACCTATTGTGAGAAATCTGATTTGTAATCTTTAAAAATATATAAAATACTGCCCATAATTTGAGGAGAAAAATATACAAATATTTGTTATATAAACAGACTAAAGGCTCCCCCCCAACAGAATTCTAGCTGTCATATTTTTGACACTTCAATTTCCTTATTCATGGTTTTTCAGCACTCTACTTGAAACTGACAGCATTTGTAGTTTTTCTAAGTCCAATTTTAATGTGCTACTACTTCTGGAGTCAAAACACATGAATGATTCCTAATCAGTCATATTTATTGTCATTATAATTTTTCCATGTAAGGAAAAAGGGAGCAGCAGCAATCAGGATTCTGAAATTCAAATATTTTATTTATCTTTTTCAAATAATCTTGTCAGAAATAAAAAGCGCTGACAATCATTACTGGCAACAGTGTGAAGCAAGTGGTACTGTCACACACTTGGGGGAGTATAACTGAGTATAGCATTTCAGGAGTGTAATCCGGTACTGAAAAATTTTAGTATGTGTATGCCAACCCTTCAACCCAGCAATTTAACTTCTAGAAATCTACTTTGAAAAAATACTGCTTAATGTAGATCTATAATTGATATTATGGAAGTATCTCCAAGAAACATTGTTAATTGGAAAAAAAAAAAAGGTACAGAAACCATGTACAAATATGGTATCATCTACATAAAATAAGACAAATTAAAACACATACAAAACAAAATCATGTATGTATATGTGTGTGCATATGTACATTAAAAAGAAAGATTTGGGGGGAAAGACACTGAACAAACTATTAAGAATTAATAGAAAAGGCTGGGGCAAAGGATAGGCAGTAGAAAAGAAAAAGGAAGATATTTATACTCTTTGAAAAATCCACGTGAAAACATTAATGTATTACCTGGGTAACTTACAACTTACATACACACATGTAGACAAACTTAAAAACAAAGTAGGATCTTATAAGTAAAAATTATAAAAACCAGATTAATGAAAATTCAAAAATAAAATTACTGAAATTCAGCTTAGTACTACACTAAAAAAATACTATCCACTCCTTTACCAAATTCAGTTTATTACAAGAATCCAAAAATGGTTCAACATTAAGAAATCCATTATTGTAAACCAATACAATTACATACAGTTGGTTCTTGCTACTTATGGCTTTATGTTTTCCATGGGGTTGCAAAGAGTCAGACATGACTGAATAACAGCATACACACACATTTTATAAAGTCACCAGGAACAATGAATTAGCAAGTACTGAACCACTGCTCCTAGGGGAAATACAGAGTGAGGTTTCTGTGCATGTCTGGTCACAGTATTTTTATTAGTACAAAAATACATAAATCTGTTGTGTGTATTTCTGTTTAAAGACACCTTATTTAGTATATATTGTTGATTCATTAACATAAAACTCATGTCCAACAATACTATAACTCATGCTGGGACAAAACTTAGCTATTAATAATTCATATTTTCTCCATAATATATATTATCGGTGCTCCTTTATTTAGGAATACCAGAGAACACTTCAGCACTGTGCTTCAGGGGCAATTTTAAACAGTTAAATTAACAAAATAGAGCAGAAAACTGAAGAATGTAGCATTAAATAGAATGCAAAGAGGACACTTGTTTGCGAGAGCTGATACAAGGCAGAGCTTCACTGTGTTTAACCTCAGCTGAAAATGTTGTATTAGGAGACTCAAATTTCTCACCACTGTTCATGTGAATATCTGGGTACGTCTGTGAATGACAGTGAAAGCACTCCAAGTGTTCATTTTGGAGTTACGAATACCTGTTATAGTAGGTGAATTTGCAAATACACAATGTGTGAATAATGAAGATTAAGTGATTATTTCCAACAAACGAAAAAACAAACAGGAGAGTACACTGAATCTCTATATAAGTATGCTCAAAACAATGGTATTTTGCAGGAAAATTTTTTTCTGTAAAAGGAATGATAAAATTTAACACCTACCTATTCCTGATAACAGAAAACCTGGACTAGATGAAAACTTCTTCTAACCGACTTTTTTTTTTTTTGAATTAGAATTTTATTTTATTTTTTACTTTATACTACTTTACAATACTGTATTGGTTTTGCCATACATCGACATAAATCCACCACAGGTGTATACGAGCTCCCAATCCTGAATCCCCCTCCCACCTCCCACCCCACATTGTCTCTCTGGATCATCCCTGTGCACCAGCCCGAAGCATCCTGCATCCTGCATCGAACATAGACTAGCGCCTCGTTTCTTACATGATAGTATACTTTTTAAACTTTGGTACTGTTTCCTAGTAACACTGTATGCAGAACACCTAAAGACATGAAATAACTCAGCAGGAGTTTATACCTCTATTGTTTGAAAAATTCTTCATTGTGAGAATCCTTGCAAAATTGGGGAATCTACTAATTATTGCAGAGAGAAACAAGAAATGAGATAAACATTTGAAAGAAAAGGACAAAATGATTATTTGTAAATGATATCAATGCCTACCTATAATCCTCCTGTACCTCAATAATTATCAATTCATGGCCATTTGTTTCAACCTTATCCCTCAATTTCTGTATTATTTTGAAGCAAATTCCTGCAAACTCTCTATTATTTCATCCATATATAATTCGGTATGGGTCCATAAAAGATATCTTTTTAAAAGTAACATTACGACAGTATTATCTCAACTTCAAAAAAAAATGAACAATTTTTTAACACCAAATATCTAGTCAGTGTTCAAATATTCAACAGTCTCAG
>SJYV01023704.1:1056991-1206191 GCA_006410875.1 Neotragus pygmaeus
GAAGAGAAGGGGACAACAGAGGATGAGATGGCTGGACGGCATCACCGACTCGATGCACATGAGTTTGGGTGAACTCTGGGAGTTGGTGATGGACAGGGAGGCCTGCCATGCTGTGATTCATGGAATCACAAAGAGTCGGACATGACTGAGCGACTAAACTGAACTGAATATTTTACATTGATTTAAGAGGGAAAACAGGTGTTTCTATTTTGTTTTTAAAGATCTGTCTTGCCTTGTGAAAAGTTTGCAAAAGAAAAATTCAGTGATTAGCAAAAGACCTGTAACCATCTAATAGATCTTACCTTTAGCTCTGCTTGTATGAACCCTTGCACGCACCCACACAACTTCACCAGCTTTTTGCACTGTCAAATCACTAATTCGAACCAAAACTCGATCTGTAGCAGAAAAGTGAAACGATTTTATAATTCAGAATTTACAAAGACATTAAGATCAAAATTACTTTGACAGCTAATGTAAGTACTTGATATTATCTTAAATGATTCTCATCTCTAGCAACACTCTTTTCTTTGCTTTTCTTTTTATTGGTTTATAATATCATATACTTCATATGTTTAACATTATATTTCAGCTTCTATATACTTAACAGCATGCTCAATACCAAAAGTTTAGTTTCCAAACATTACCACAGATTTGACCCTGTTACCCATTTTACCCTCCCCTCATGCTCTCTCCCCTCTAGTAACCGCTACTCTGTTCTATGTTTTGTTGTTTGGTTTGCTTATTTATTAATTTTTGTATTCCATCCATGTTGTTGCAAAAGGCAAGATTTCATCTTTTTTAATGGCACACATATATACCATGTCTTCTTTATCTATTTATCTATCGACAGGCACTTAGTTGTGTTTTCATATTTTGGCTACTGGAAAAAATGCTGCAGTAACATAAGGGTGCACATATACTTTGATTAGTATTTTCATACTCTTTAGATAAACACCCATAAGTGGAACTGCTGTATTATGTGGTAGTTCTATTCTTAACTTTTTGAGGAACCCCTGTACTGTTTTCCATATTGGCTATAACCAATTTATATTCCTACACACGTTGTATGAGGGTTAACACCTTCTGTATCACCTTCTGTATGCAATTTGCCTCAAGTTTTATGAATATCCTAAATGTATCTCTAAAACCTATCCAATTCTCTTTCATCTTCACTGCCACCATTCTAAACCAACATACTATATCTTGCCTAAATGAGAGCAAAAGCACTCTAACTGGCAATCCCTTGATAATTCAATCTACAGTGGAGTCAACATAATTTCAAAATGCAAATCTCCTGAACATTTTGATGACTTATAAAGCCAAATACAGCCTGTCTTCACCTGCCTCTGCCTGAGTGGACATGGTATTTTTGCTTGCCTGTCACAATATGTAAGTCAGCTAGCTATATGAGGGGACACTCTGCCAGGCCTGGACAGTCATAGCACCCCACTCCCCAGGATATAATGACTGTATTCAACTAGAAAGTCCTTTTCTGGTATGCAATATACAGATAATGGGAATGAAGCTGTCTTCCTCCAGGTCACTGAGCTGAGATAGTATTGACCCAGGGCTGCAGCCACCATCTTTCCTACTACCTGAATTTGCAGGATGGGAGAATGAAGTCAATAGCCCAGCAGAAGCAGAGCCAGGAAGTAGAGACTGAAAGCCCCACCAATAATTCTCCAACTTCTAAATCCTATCATGGCATATGCCATCTTATACTTTGTTTCCTACTGTTACATGAACCTACTGTTACATGAGTCCCCTTCTGACTATAAGTGAGCCCCAACAATTATGCCCCCCAATACTAATAGCAAAGTACTGGAGTCCCCCAAACAGGGAAACTGTGAAAAAACTATGGTGTGAAAATAGTGATACAAGGCAATCATGATCCAGAAATTATTTTGATATTGTTCTAAATATGCAATAATTTCAGTATTAAAGAAAAAGATGTAAGCATTAATTAAAAATATTCTAATAGAATGATACCACAAAGTCACGAATAATAAAAGATCTCAAGTCTCAATGGTTATGTGGCCTGACTTTAACCAAATATGTCAACATCACATGCTGTAAAACCTAGTTACCCTAATACTAAAAATACTTTTGTGAGGGATATTATAATAAAATCACATTATAAATATACTTCACCTACTTTGCCTACATGTATTTATATAATTTATCTCTTGAAGTAAAGATGCAGCTTAGAGAGAATTTGGTTTACAGGAGAATACCATGGTTCTCATCGCCAAAAGCAAAGAGAATGAATGTGAAATTTTCAAGCACTACTCATCACAAGAGACTTTCTGTAAAACTCTGTACATGGACCTTAGAAATTAAGCTAACTTCCAAGTCTGCTGTGTAAACTCAGAAGAAAGAAGGTGTGAAAGAGAAAAGACAGACATAGTAGCGTAATATTTTAAAAGACAGATCTGAAAGTGCCAAGACTGAAAGAGCAAACAACTTACTGCTGGTGCTGCTGCTAAGNAGCTAACTTCCAAGTCTGCTGTGTAAACTCAGAAGAAAGAAGGTGTGAAAGAGAAAAGACAGACATAGTAGCGTAATATTTTAAAAGACAGATCTGAAAGTGCCAAGACTGAAAGAGCAAACAACTTACTGCTGGTGCTGCTGCTAAGTCGCTTCAGTCGTGTCCAACTCTGTGCGACCCCAGAGACGGCAGCCCACCAGGCTCCCTCGTCCCTGGGATTCTCCAGGCAAGAACACTGAAGTGGGTTGCCATTTCCTTCTCCAGTGCATGAAAGTGAAAAGTCAAAGTGAATTTGCTCAGTCGTGTCCGACTCCTAGCAACCCCATGGACTGCTGCCCACCAGGCTCCTCCGTCCATGGGATTTTCCAGGCAAGAGTATTTGGAGTGGAGTGCCATTGCCTTCTCCAAACAACTTACTAGACAATCAACATTCAAAACAAAACAATAAGTCTAAAAGAATAGACTTATAAGTAAGCATCATGATCACAGTAATTTTAATAGTACTTTAGAAAAGAAGGAATAACGGCCCTCCTTTCATGTGGCATTTCAATGAATTAGCATAGGTGTTCTCAACCTTTAATGTATTCACACACAGCTAAGGTGCTTGTCACACTTCCACCAATATGAGTGGCTAAGATTAGTGGCAGTAGGGTTTCAATTTGAAAACTTACTACCTCCACAGTTAAGTCATTCATATTAGAATAAAAGAATTTTGGAGAAATGGAAGCAGACAACTTTATAGATAGATAGCTTTTTATAGATAGATAGCTTATAGCAGATAACTTTATGTTGAACAAAATTTTCTGATTTTAACAGAGGTTAAAATCAAGGGTAGAATTTTACTGTTATTTAGTGTAATCAGATTACATAGGTAGTTTAAACTTTCTTTTGGTAGGGAAAGCTTGTACTGTTATAGTTACTGTTATAACAGTAGTCTGGATTTGATAGCTAAATGGGAACAATAACAATAATTGTGGCAAAGGGTGACTGAGGCTTACATAGAAGTCAAACTCCATTAAGATTTTTGATGTTAGAGCCCAAGGAAGTGCAGTTCAGGAAGATAGATAAGCTGAGAAAAGTCTCACATGACCTCTTCTGCTTGTCTTGGCAGGGGTTGTAGTCCTCTCCTATAGCATATTGCTTCTATCTCAATTTATACTCAATTATTTTACTTCACTAGCTTTATCTTTTGGAAATGGTTTATTCTCAGCAACCTATTTTAGTCTTTAATTGCACATTTTCCCAACAAAGCTGGGGAGGAAAAGTGATGTTGTGACCATGCAATGAGTTAAATCTAAAATAACAATTAAAACTGACCTGGGTATATTATTTTCAAAGCATAAAATTCACAGGCAGGCATATATATTAGCAGTACTTGGTGCTTCCAATGGGCCAGAGCCTAAAGGTCTGCAGGTGTACCAAAGCTTGTAAGACATAATTTGGGGTGTCTACCGAAGAAAAATGATTGTTAAATTGTTGAGTAGGATAAACTTGTTGAAATTGCATATATAAAATATATATATAAAATAGGAGGGAAAAAAAAGAGAGAGAAACAAAAATAGACACAAAAAAGAAACCAATAAAAGGAAAACAAATGTTTACAAACAGAAAACTTACAGGTCTGAGAGAAACAAATCATTTTCAAAGAAATGTTTATATAAGTCAAGGAGGGTACTAAAAGAGGTAGCTTCATGAGGCATGCAAAAAAGGCTGCATATGAAAAAAGCAGCTACTATTAACTATCTTTTATCTCCTAGGCCAGAGTCAAATCTTTTTACATGATCACTTAGGGATATCTTTCTAATATAATTTACTGCTTAAAATATACTAATTTAATGTATTTTCTTTCTTTTCTACAATGTCTCCCACATTGCAGACAGACGCTTTACTGTCTGAGCCACCAGGGAAATCCATCCTTTTCTAGATTAGGGACCCTAAATTGATAATGTTTGCATAGGGTTATGGCATATGCTTGGACTTTCAAAGTGGCTCAGTAGTAAAGAATCTGCCTGCCAAGCAGGGGATGTGTGTTCCATCCCAGGGTTGGGAAGATCCACTGGAGAAGGAAATGGCAACCCACTCCATTCTTGCCTGGGAAATCACATGGACAGAGGAGCCTAGCCGGCTACAGTCCATGGGGTCACAAAGAGTCAGATGTGACTTAGCAACTAAACAACAACAACAATCACATAAACTTACCATTTAAGTTTTTCAGAATTATGCCTTCAGAGTTATGTTTTCAGTTATGTCACCCTTACTTAAAAGTTTACAAAGAGCTTTCCTGGAACTAGAAAGTAAAAAAAAGCCTTTTAAAATTATCACATAACTACTAACCTGGTTTTTCTTGTGATTGTATCATTGAAGATACTCCGTATCTTTCTTTTGCATAATCCTACAAAAAAAGTTTTTACATTATGACTTTTTATTTAAACACTAATAGCATAGTATTAATAAATACAGAAACACAACAGAAAAAGATGAATTCATTTTAAGTTTCAGGACTTTTTTATTAATTCAAACTAGTAGCTTTAAAATGTGGAAATATGTCATTATCACTTAATATGCACTCCACAGAAAAAGGATAAGCACCCAGCTTCTGGATAATTTATTTTGAAGACCACCACTCGTGGACTGATATACCATAAAGAACAGCATTCTCAAATAAAATTTACACACATGTACAACACATCTTAACTACTTTCTTCAAAAAGGAGATTAAACTACTTCAAAGCAGGGTTATAAATTTTCTCTTTTTGAAGGGAGAATGATGAGATACCACAGTTTTATTAACTTCCTATTACAGGAAGAGATGTTCAAAGAGAACCAACAGTTAGGGATAAGCTTTCTGAGCACCAGATGTCCAGTTTTTAGAAATCAGAGACGTTGGATAAAAGCTAACTACAACTNGGCTTGAGAACAGGTATGAAAAAGAGAGAACAGAGACAGTAGAAAAAGGCAGTAACCAAGGGCACTCTGGACAGTAGAAAGGGAAACAGGCACATTCCCATAGCAGGAACTATTTGGTTAGCAACAGCCACCATGGTGGGTGATTGGTTTCCAACTATTTCTTCTCTCCTTTAATGTCTCAGTCAGCATTCAGAACCCCATGAGAAAGTGCAGAGTGACCAAGCTTAGGTTCCAGGCCTCTCCCTTAGTTCAATGTGGAAATAAGACGTATTTCCTTTCATCTTTGTTATGGAAGATGATACATTCCATCCAACCTAAGATGAGTGGGGAAGAAGCAGTTGTATGTTAGGACCAGCTTGTATTGCTCACAAGAACCAATTGGTACATTTTCAGAAAATTTATTAAATAAATAATACTTACAAGCAAAGGTCATAAATACTCAAGACTTATGACTTCTAAACTATTTTACTGTTACTTGTGTTCTTGAGGTTATTTACATCTAACATGGCTGTCAAGTGGAAATATCATACATGGGTGTGCCTGTAGGTCTCTTCCCAGCTCTTTGTTCAGTGACATCAAGTTGGTAGCTCAACACTGGCCAAAGTGGGACTGTTTTATACTACAGAGGTTCACAAATGCTGCAAAGTAGTGCTTTGTTTATTGCTGTGTTGTCTAGATTACAAAAGTGATGGAGAAATATAAATAATGCAGATAAAGCTTAAAATTATGTCATGTTTGTAGGCATTACATTGTGAAGAGCACAAAAAACTTGAGGAAATTGTCTTCTAGTATTTTCAAAACTATTATCAAATTCAGCAAAGAGCTCCTTTATGTCATTGATGAACAAGAACATTCTGACATGCATCTTTGTTGTTTCACCTTGCCTTACTCAGTCATAGACCCAAAAAATCCAACAACTTTTGAGCTGTATTTACGTTTACTCATCAACTGCAAATATAGTTTGGTTTTAAGAGTTCGGCCAAAAAATCAACAAAAGCATTCTTTTGTTGGGAAAATTAATTGACTACATGGAATTTAGAGTGTTATATTGTTATTTATTATTGTTTATAAAATGTTACATATTCCTTGGGGCTTCTCTGGTGGCTCAGAGGGTAAAGCGTCTGAACGTATTCCTTACATGACCAAAATTTATAATTTGTATATTTATATAACTATCTATCTGTCTATCTATATATCTATCATCTCTACATTTTCTTTTCCTGGAGAGCCAGTTGTTAAACATTTATCAGCTTATCACTGGGTAAGAGTAATTGTCAAAAGGAAGTGAAGATGCTGAACAGCCAAAACCGTAAATAAAGAGCGTCTCCTATGACACAGATACATAAACAAGTTGAAAGACTAGGCATGGAGCATATGTGAGGCAATTAGATTTCAAAAAAGAAAACAGCGTAAGCAAAGAGAAGAGAGTGAAAGCAAACAGAGGACTGAGTTGAGGGTATGTCAAAGTTAAAGGAAAGTTAATTTTTATCCCATATTTCAATCATGAATAAGAGACTAGATTATATCCTTTGAAAATGTGAGAAGGAGGATGGATAAGAGGGGCAAATGTTTGTGGGAGAGATTAAGGAATATTTTAGAGTGTGCTACCATCCTATGATTCCTTGCAATGTTCAGACAATACTTTGTATGTAGTAACTTTAGTAAATATTTGGCCTTTGGCTATATAAATCCACAAATGTGTTATATAGTGATCTTGGCTTTGCTTTTTGCTAGCTGAATGACACTGAGCAAATTAATCTATCACTCAGTTTTCTCATCTGTCAAATGCAGATAATATTATTTATTGTTTAGTTAGCAGCTAATTTATTATTTAGTTTTGAGAATTAAAAATATTTGGCACATGTAAAGCCTTAGCTGATGATGAAGATTTTAGCTGATGTTCCATGTTTTCTTTTTAAGTTTTGACTCTTCCCTTAATAACAGGTAGTCAGTGATTACTTCCTAGCACTGTGTCTGCCCTTCTAGTACTATTTATCTCCTTATTCTAGTCCTTTGGTGAGAAATTGAAAAATGGCCTTGATGACAACCAGACCATAGTATTCTCAATCGAACATAAACAATACCGAGAACAAGCCATAGACAAGGCCTGTATGTGACCACAGAAATGAGTAAACACCCTTCTCTTAGTGCTAACATGAAAGGGTGCAGTTGCTTAACAATGACAACTCTAGACTTAATCTTCCCACCTCCTAGAGGAAAAATGTTAAGATTCCCCACCACTGAACTTCCCTAGCTCCTTGAGAGCTTCTGGTCCAGAATTGGTCCTTGCTTCCTCAACTTCTCCTTAGAATCCTCCAGCATGAGCTCAAACCTCATAAGAATCTCTTCTCAGCTTCCCCTGCTAAGATGCTCCTGAGGTTCCCAAGGGCTTGCAGCCTTCCTTACTGTACAAGCTAAATAAACTCACTGTTCTTTGTTTTTTCTTTTCCCAGGTGTATTCCTGGTACTCTTTGTCAGTCTTAACAGTGGTGATGTAATAAGTAATTGGCAGGAAAAAGACCGAAAACCAAGTATAACTTGCTAAGGATGTGTGTTAAATAAAAATGAATGTGGTATTTAGTATGTAATGGAGGGAAACAGTATATTGCCAAGGGTTAAAAGATGAAGATTCTCTTTTATTACATTCAAGGTCAAGCTTTGTGGAGAACTGACATCAGTGTGATATTGTTTGCGATCTTCTTTACTTAAAAGAAACATTCCAACCACAAAAAGGTTAGATTACAGTAAGTAATCCAACAGAGAACTTTTTTCCTGTCTTTGTTTTGCGTAGATTGCTGGTCTTCTTCAGCATCCCAATTACTTTAATGTGCATTTCCTACAAAGACATAACCACAATACAACCCTCCAAATCAGGAAATGAGCATTGATCTCTTACTCCTATCTCATCCTCAGATCACATGGAATAATATGCTTCATAGCTAAAGGCTGCAGTTCAAAATCACTTGTTGCATTTAGTTGTCTTATCTCTTTAGCCTACTGCAATCTGGAACATCTCAGTCTCTCCCTTACTGATGATCCTGACACTTTGGAATATCACAGACCAGTTACTCTAGAGAATGTCCTCCCATTGGGCTTGTCTAATATTTCCTTATATTTAGATTCAAGTTGTGCATCTTTGGCAGAAATACCACAAAAGTGATGCTGCATTCTTTTCTTTGCATTTTAACAGATGGGGCATGATTTCATTTTGTCCTCTTGTTAGTGGTGTTTATTTTAATTGTTTCAGCAAAGTGGTGTCTACCTGTGTTGTTCACTGTGAAGTTACTCTTTTTCTCTTTGCTGATAATAACAACTTTTTCTTCCCTGTGATTAGGTGTTTTGAGACCGTAAAATCCCCATTCTCATCAGTTTCAGTTATTTGTTTATTTATTTAATTACTTATATGAATATGGACTCATGATTTTCAATTTTATTTTTAAAGCTTTTTTTTTTTTTAAGTTTTAAGTACACAGCAAAACTGAGAGGAAAGTACACATATAGTCTCCTCCATTGTCATCATCCCCTACCTGAGTGGTCCATTCCTTACAGTTCTGTTTAATTGATTATAATCTGTTCCTGTGAATTTATTTTGACCTTCAATTTACCCCTGACTTGTCCAGTAGAAGTCCTTCAATCTGGCTTTTGACAGGTCCCCATCATTTTTTAATACTCCCTCACTTTCAGACACACAAAATATTCTAGGCTCATCTTCTACCTTTTCTTCCTCAGCCTTGAAATCAGCTAATTCTTCAAAGAAGTCCTGTTTCCTCTGGATAAAGGTCTTCAGAAAGGAAGGTCTGGGTGCCTGGTGTGCATATTGCTTTTGCCCTTACCATGCCATCTTAGTGGACATAAAATGGGAATTACATATACACCCCCTGACACAAACACATGCACACACTTACATTTATATTTATTTCTGCATCATATAGATAATTTTGTAAAACACTGAGTTTTCACTGAAGCATTTGATTCCGATAAACTCCATAGGGTTTCTTTCTATACTGGTAACTCCATTCTCTGGCAGTGAAAAAAATGTCCCATTTACTCTTCGTATATTTATTGATTGATTAAACTGTATGTATGTAATTCCCTCCCATCATTGATCCAGCCCATTTCCTCTCGGAGATGTTGTCCTCACTTCATTCAGGTTTTAAGTCCCCATGGTACGCTGCTGCCCTGGCTCCCTCTCCCATACAGGCATCCTCTTTACTCCATTTGGGCCCTCATGCCCCACACTGGGCCACTCTCCATCCAGAAGCCTTCCTCGCCTGCCTCTGACTCCCTGCCCCAGGCTCTGATACTCTGACCTGAATCCCCCCACACCCAGACCTCCTCCTCACCCAACTCAGGCTCCAGTTCCCCACCCCAGGCCACCCTTCCCCCACTTACACCCTCCTCATTCTGCTCGGCCTTTGACATCCTGTGCCAGGTACCCGCCTCTGTGGGTCCTTTCTTACCCATCTAAGTTATCTTATCTTGCAGGGGACTATGTCTCTGTGGAAATGCTCAGTTTTCTACATCATGTCCAAAGTTGCTTTCCATGGATGTCTTCTCACCCCGCTTGAGTGCTGACATCCCCTCCTGGCCTGCCTTCCTGTGTGGACACTCATCTCACCCTGACCTTACTGTATATTCTTGCTCTGGGCTCCCGTGGCTCTCCTGCGCTGAGGTGGACACCCACCACGCTAGGCCACACCTGTTTGTCTGGGACTGATGTGTCCAGGAAGGGAAGTAAAGGGAAGAGGAAGACAGCAGTTGGCTCATTACTAAGTAGGAATCTCTAGCGTTTTGTCTTTGATTATCCATGTGTTTTAATAAGTCTGGCACTTTTGCTTTTCTGCGGTGGAATCTATGTGCTCTGCTCTGCTAATTGCTCAATCGTGTCCAATTCTTTGTGATCCTTTGGACTGTAGCCCACCAGGCTCCTCTTGTCCATGGGATTTCCCAGGCAAGATAACTGAAATGTGTTGCTATGCCCTCCTCCAAGGAATCTTCCTGACTGGGGGATCGAACCCACATCTCCTGGGTCTCCTGCATTGTAGGCAGGTTCTTTACCTGCTGTGCTGTCTGGACCTAGTATTTTAAGAGATAAGTTACCTGGAATATGTTTTTTGTCATTGTTGTTAGACCAAAACTACCACTGNATTTACACAAATATATACTTTTAAAATTACAAGATTATATCTTATTTCATTTCACCTTATCTCAAATTCCACTTGTTCCTTTGTTTCAACAGTCTCAATCACATATCTTATGTCACACTTCTAGTTATGTGTAGTTATCGTTACTTCAACTATTTTAAACCTGCAAAATAAACTCTCTAAACTGCCTTCATTGGTTTTAAGAACCAGTGAATTCTTCTAAGTGTCAGTCATCAGGTTGTTTCTGTATTTAAAATATTTCACCTGACAGTCATTGAAATTTCAATTCTTTGTTTCAACTGCATTTCGTTATAATATATAGCATTATTGTGACTTCCCTGGTGGCTCAGATGGTAAAGCGTCTGCCTACAATGCGGGAGACCCGGGTTCAATCCCTGGGTTGGGAAGATCCCCTGGAGAAGGAAATGGCAATCCACTCCAGTATTCTTGTCTGGAAAATCCCATGGATGGAGGAGCCTGGTTGGCTACTGTCCATGGGGTCGCAAAGAGTCGGACACGACTGAGCAACTTCACTATCACTATCTATTCATAAGTAAAAGGTAATATCCCATACATTATATTCAAAGGAGTCAATATATCTCCAAATCAATGATATCCCTGGAAAGTGAACATCTAAATTTCAAATAAGAATTCAATCAATACAATAACTCATAGAGGTTANAACTTCACTATCACTATCTATTCATAAGTAAAAGGTAATATCCCATACATTATATTCAAAGGAGTCAATATATCTCCAAATCAATGATATCCCTGGAAAGTGAACATCTAAATTTCAAATAAGAATTCAATCAATACAATAACTCATAGAGGTTATGCCATTATGAGGAGCCCTCTGGAGTGGTATTCATTACTTTAGCAAATTTGTTTTAGTCAAAGGTCTTCCCCTCAGTACTGTAGATACCAAAACCTGATTTTGTCAGAACATACAGAGTGTGTCCATGTCTCAAGACCAGATATTGACCAAGCTAACAAGACCTATGTATAAAACTAGAAAGTCAATTGTTCTGTTTATAGAATGCAATGGGTTCTCAAAACTTCCTGTGGGCTATTATTCTTTAACGTTTGTTTTCTACTTTTAACCAAATGAGCCCTTCCATCTTACCACAAATGTAATTTTTTCATATCACAGTCTGTTAGCTGTTATAAAATCGTAAGAGTATCCCCCAATTTTATAACCCATTCACTTTCAGTGGTGACATACTTTATGAGCACAAGTTGTCTAAAAACATTTTTCATGTACCCAATTATTTTTCAACAGAATAGAGACCCACTCCCTAAATTAAAAACAGCAATAACAACAACAACAAAAAGGGAGAAATATAACAAGTTACTTTTTTTATTTTTATTTTATTTTTTGCAAATATGAGCCTTCCTTCTTTTTTATTTATTTATTTATTATTTATTTATTTTTACTTTATTTTACTTTACAATACTCTACTGGCTTTGCCATACATCGACATGAATCCACCACTGATGTACACGAGCTCCCAATCCTGAATCCCCCTCCCACCTCCCACCCCACATCATCCCTCTGGATCATCCCCGTGCACCAGCCCCAAGCATCNTGGACTGGGCAGCGATCACCGCCCTCCCTCGCAGGCTTCCGTAGGGCAGGCCAAAGGGGCTTCTCCCTCCCGCACAGTCTCCGCCCTCCCTGCACAGGGAGCACACGAGCTTGGACTCCGCGTGGAGTGTCCGCACCGGAAAGATCGCGATAACTTTAGTTCTCTCGAGATCCCGGAGGCTGAAGGCCGCGCCGGCGTCTCCTTTTGCTTGCCCCGCCCCTACGGGACTGTGCCTGGAGTTAGAGGGAATCCCCGGGAATTCCCCGGAATTAGTTACAGTTTCTTGAGGTCGACTCTGAGGGGAAGGGTCCCGGGCATGCCAGTTGGCACACTCTCCCACTCATTCATTTTTCACCTATATCCCACCTGCGAAGTCTACTGTGTTCTCTTTTCAGCACTGTTTACTCCTCGCTTTGAGAGCAAACTGTTTGCTAACACACACATGCTCAGAACTTTTCCTCCCTTGAACTTCTCCCTTGAACTTCTCCGTCAGTACTTCCCAGCGGCGGTGTAACTGCCTGGACTCAAGACAGACTTAGCAAAAAGCTGCCATGCAGTGGGACACAGAAGTGCTGGGTTATAGGTAGATGGCTTGTTGAGGTAGGATTGAATACTTGTGTCCAAGTCATATGTGAGGTGTAAGTGAAGTGAAGTGAAATCGCTCAGTCGTGTCCAACTCTTTACGACCCCATGGACTGTAGTGTACCGTGCTCCACCGTCCATGGGATTTTCCAGGCAAGAGTACTGGAATGGGTTGCCATTTCCTTCTCCAGAGGATCCTCCTGACCCAGGGATCGAACCTGGGTCTCCCACACTGTAGGCAGACGCTTTACCGTCTGAGCCACCGAGGAAAGGTAAGACCTGTGAGGTGTAAACCCAATGGCAAAACCTTCCACACAATTGCACCGATTGCCACACAATTGATCTGATTGCATTGTTAGAGGCAATGTATGTGTTGGTTGTCTAATGAATGAATCTCCCCAATGTAAGCTTTTTTGTTTTTAATTGTCATCCACACATTTTATTGCGATTGAAACTAATTGAGAGGCTTAGTAAAATACTATTTTCTCTGCTAGACTTCTTTGCACCCTGCCATGTTTTAATTATTCTAGTAATCTTAACCTGGCACAAAGTGGCACAGTTTATACTTTTCAAGAGTGCCGTTAGGCCCTAGCACGACTGAACAGGTTGTGGAAGTTACTGCATTGATGTCCTGGGATAGGATAGTGAGAAGACACATGGTCCCAACCCTTGTGTAACTTACCATCTCATTGCAGATGTGAAATAGAGGTACCAAGTGCTAAAATTTTCTTTGAAGGCATTCACCTCAGGCTTCTCTGAGAAACTCATACTTCAGATGAAGTCTAAGGAAGGAGTAGGAGTTAGCCAGGTGGAGACAAAAGAATATTCAAGGCAGGAGGTTAGGGAGAGAAAGATCTTGGATCAGTTTTTGACGTAGTGCATATAAAATGCCTTTGAGACATTTAGACGTTCTCCCCTTAAACCTTTAGCTTTGTGGGGTCTAGATAAAGATGGGCAGATAAAGATGAAGAAGACACTGCCAGGTAGGTGGTAATTGATGCCCCTGGACTAGTGAAGAGGATGTTCCAAGAAGAAAGTGTTAACATTGTCAACTGCTGCCTGGACTTCAAGTAAAATGGTAACTGAAAAATTGTTGGATTTAGCAACATAGAGATCATTAGTGTTCTTAGTAAACATGTGAAGTGATGGGGGTCAGGATGGGCTGAGGAGTGAAAGTAAAGAAATAAAAGTGATTACTGCTGCTGCTAAGTCGCTTCAGTTGTGTCTGACTCTGTGCGACCCCATAGATGGCAGCCCACCAGGCNTTTTTTTTTTTTTTTTTTTTTTTTTTTTAATAAGGGAGAGATAGGAGGTGGGACAAGGGGAAGAGGAACAATTCCTCTATCTCAGCTGGAAGTGAGGATGCCAGGAGAGTGGTAGATGTTTGATTTTAGGGCAATGAGAGATCTCCCATGTGATGACTTCTTTTTCTGTAGAAGAGGAGGCTAAGTTATGAATGATGAGTTTGGAGGTTCCAGGGGAGGTGGAAAAGGGAGATTGGTGATTTGAGGAGAATAGAAAAGGTTAAAATATTTATAGTTCTTCAGGTTATTTGGTATTTGGTATTATTTCTGGGCATTGTAAGGACCCATTTAATAAGGACCCATGATTTGGTCCTGGAACTGAGACTTCTCCAGTAGCACATGGCTGATGTAGTGCCGTCACAAAGAGGTAGTTACTTCAGTCACTGTGGAGGTTTGGTGCTGACGCTATACAGTAGAAGGGAGCCCAGAGGAGATTTGCCCTAAGTATTCATGCAAATGCCATACACATCCCAGGAAAATGAGAAAGAAAATTTTACCTGTAATTTTTTTGAAAGACCAACATTGGGCATATCATTTATTCTTAGATCAGGATGGAGGAAAGGAAAGGACAGAGATGCAAACAGCTGAATGTGGCTCTGTAGATGGATTGGTGGCCCTGAAATTTGAGAAGTGAAATTTGAAGAAAAGGAGTAAATTTTATTCCTTTTTTAATTGATCAATAATTATTTATAGGCATCTACTGTGTGCCAACAATTATGCCAGGTTCTGGCAATAAAGAAATAAATTAGGATCCTGGTTCTCAATAATACATAATCTGCTTAGTAAGATAGCATATAACTAATGGTAAAGAAATGTGAAACTTGTAGTAGTGCTAAGTATGTGCATTTCCGGCGAGAACCCTAAGATTCACTTTGACTGGGCCAGTTAAGGACACAAGTCCACTACTGACCCAATCCATACAGTCAAGGAAATGGAATATTCGGATTGGTTTAGCCTAGGTTGCATTTCCCCTGGAGTTAGCTTACTGGTCATGTGGAAACCACTGTCAGAAGCTAAGGGACAGGGAAATGCACTCTGGAAAGGCAACTCCAAATAACCATTTTAGAGGTCAAGAAGATCTGGGCTTTGGACAGATAAGCAGACTCCAAGGGAGTGCCTCTTCCTATCTGGTCAGGACTGTTTGGATATGTTGTGTTATTTAGTAACAAACTAATGCCCAAATCTCAGCAACTTCAACCACCACCACCACCACCACCACCACCACCACCTATTTCTTGTTCATATTAGGTCTGTATTGCCTGGAGAATCCCAGGGACAGGGGAGCTTGGTGGGCTGCTGTCTATGGGTTCCCACAGAGTCGGACACGACTGAAGCGACTTAGCAGCAGCAACAGGTTAGCAAAGGGGCTGTGCTCATGTAGTTACTCAGGCACCTAGGACGATAGATGCTGCATCATGACATATGCTTCTGATCTCGGAGAGACGGCAGTGAGCAGTCCGGAAGAAAGATCTTCGTTTCCAGCCTAGGGGTTGAATCTGGGTAGCTTAAAGCGTCTGCCTACAATGCGGGAGACCTGGGTTCAATCCCTGGGTCGGGAAGATCACCAGGAGAAGGAAATGGCAACCTACTCCAGTATTCTTGTCTGGAAAATCCCATGGATGGAGGAGCCTGGTTGGCTACTGTCCATGGGGTCGCAAAGAGTCGGACACGACTGAACGACTTCACTAGCTTGGATGAAGGGCTTCCCAGGCGGCGCCAGTGATAACCCGGCTGCCAATGCAGCAAACGAGTAAGAGTCGTGGANAAAATCCCATGGATGGAGGAGCCTGGTTGGCTACTGTCCATGGGGTCGCAAAGAGTCGGACACGACTGAACGACTTCACTAGCTTGGATGAAGGGCTTCCCAGGCGGCGCCAGTGATAACCCGGCTGCCAATGCAGCAAACGAGTAAGAGTCGTGGATTTGATTCCTAGGTCAGGAAGATCCCCTGGAGGAGGGCATGGCAACCCCCTCCAGTATTCTCACCTGGAGGATCGCATGGACAGAGGAGTCTAGCAGGTTGTAGTCCATAGGGTCACAGAGTCGGACACGACTAAAACACGACTTAGCACACATGCATGCACAACCTGAATGAAAACCAGGAATCCTAGCTGCTAGACCACCAGGGGCTAGAAGCTAAAAGCAAAGCTTCCCTGGCTCTTACCCTCATTGAAAACAAGAATGTTTCAGGGAGGCAAAACTTGTAAAAACAGATACAAAGTTTATTATTAGAGACACAGCATATTAAGTGGGATAGCACACAGAGAAACCATTTTACTTAAGACTGAAACAAGGCAGAAATACACACTCAGAGACAAAGGGTATGGGCATCCCCCATAACTAGGAGTATAGTAAGGAGGTGATCATATAGGACAGTCCTTCTGGGACTTGGTTTGAAAGTAAAAGTGAAGTCGCTCAGTCGCATCCGACTCTTTGCCACCCTTTGCGACCCCATGGACTGTAGCCTACCAGGCTTCTCAGTCCATGGGATTTTCTAGACAAGAGTACTGGAGTGGGTTGTCATTGCCTTCTCCNGACTTGGTTTGAAAGTAAAAGTGAAGTCGCTCAGTCGCATCCGACTCTTTGCCACCCTTTGCGACCCCATGGACTGTAGCCTACCAGGCTTCTCAGTCCATGGGATTTTCTAGACAAGAGTACTGGAGTGGGTTGTCATTGCCTTCTCCAGGGGATCTTCCCGACCCAGGGATCGAACCCAGGTCTCCCGCATTGTAGGCAGACGCTTTACCCTCTGAGCCACCAGGAACTTGGTTTACATTTGGCCAATTACCTTGTTTCTTTTTTACACCTGACCTGTTCTAGGACACTTCCCAACCTGTGTGCACATCTTTTTACTAACATGGATTCCATAGCAGAGGCTTTGCAAGTGGGTGCATGGCCATGCTTATTATGGGGTGGTACCCCCTCACTTTTTGACCCCCAAGGAGCCTTCCTGTGTAGGTACAGACAGGGAAGTTTTCCTTGACTTCAGGAGTGGTCACCGTACCTCTTTACTTCAGCAGAGCTCAGTTTCTGCCACTAGTTCTGACTTTGGAGTGTCTGGATAACAGCAAAGCTTCAATTTTATTCCACTTGACAAACACCAGCTGTGCAGCCCAGGGACTATCTATTTCCTACTAAAGCCTGGCTGTGCACAGCCCTTAGCTTGACTCTTGGGGCTGCTGCTGCTGCTAAGTCACTTCAGTCGTGTCCGATTCTGTGTGACCCTATAGATGGCAGCCCACCAGGCTCCCCCGTCGCTGGGATTCTCCAGGCAGGAGTACTGGAGTGGGTTGCCATTTCCTTCTCCAATGCATGAGAGTGAAAAGTGAAAGTGAAGTTGCTCAGTCGTGTCCGACCCTCGGTGACCCCATGGACTGCAGCCCACCAGGCTCCTCCGTCCATGGGATTCTCCAGGCAGGAGTACCGGAGTAGGNTGCCATTTCCTTCTCCAATGCATGAGAGTGAAAAGTGAAAGTGAAGTTGCTCAGTCGTGTCCGACCCTCGGTGACCCCATGGACTGCAGCCCACCAGGCTCCTCCGTCCATGGGATTCTCCAGGCAGGAGTACCGGAGTAGGGTGCCATTGCCTTCTCTGGCACCCACCCATTAACCTGAACCCCGCATACTAGGCAGTGGTTGCCACAGGACCGTTAGTGACCAACTGTCAATGAGTGACCGTTAGTGGTCCTGCTCAGCCATTGGTTGGTGCTGCAGTGGGCCCCTCCTCCAAGCAACTGTCAATGGGTAACCGTTAGTGGTCCTGCTTAGCCATTGGTCAATCTGTAGTGTGCCCCACCCTCAAGCAACTAACTGTCAATGAGCAACTAACTGTCAACGATCAGCTGTTACTGGGACCATTCAGTCAATAGTCTTCAGAGTGATGGTCCCCAGACAGAGTGAGGTCAGAGGCGAATCCTGGCCTTCTCTGTGGGCCCTCCAGCTTACCTGGCCTTAGGCTGGTGCGTGAGCTGGGGTGGTGGGGGTGGCAAGGCACAGGGAACAGGCTGGGGATTGTGTCCTTCATGGCTCCAGATTACTCTCCAAGGCCCCACAGCCCTTGAGTTGGTGAATCCGTCTCCTATTGCCACCTCTGCGATTTAATGGCAGTGGCAGTCTCCCTGGGTCGCAGTCTTCTGGACCTGGCCCTTGCCATTTGGGTGGTTGAGGAGCCTGAGGGTCAGTTGCTGAGGCGCCTGGCTCCCTCAGCAGCAACAGCTGGGCAAAGTCTGAGAACATGGCCTTCGGGAGCTGTCAGCTGAGATCTGCCTCCTCTCAGCCAATACCTGGACCTTGGAGGGTGAAAGTTGTGCCTCAGGTCCTTGCCTGTTCTTGTCAGAACAGGGAATAATCTTATTTGGTGAAGGTTTACAGAAACATCATTACCTGACTATGCCCTGACCTCAAGAACAGAGGTTCTGACACCAAGAAGTTTGCAACAACTACCCACGCCCCTCCCTCACCTTTCCTAGAAAGGGCTTTGCTGAAAGCTTTGCGGGCATTTGGGGTTTTTACGACATGAACCACCCATCTCATTGTATGGCATTGCGATAAACATTTCTCTCCTCCTTCTCCAACATTTTGGTATTGTTTGGCCTCACTGTAGGTCAGACATACAGACTTGTGTGTCAGTAACACTGCCTCACTTCCATGATCACAGAGGCAGGGAAAAGAGAACCTAGCTCTCAAAATGGCTGCCTGGAGGTGACACGTTTCATGTTGTACTCTTATTTCATTGGCCACACAAGTCACATGGCTATTCATGAGTTCAACAGGGCAGGATAATTTACTCTTTTGTGAGGGAACATCACTGGATTTTTGTGATCAATGAAACATTCTATCATACTCATGAGATTCCAACATAGAAGTGAGTCTATGAAACTGTTCCATCTTGGGATTTTTTTTTTTTTTTAAAGCTTTTATTCCCTCAGTTAGGTATCATCTAAAGTATGAACTGCTCTTCAGAAATCTGAACAAAACCCCCATACATTGTCCCTTAACTAGGGTATGGATCTTAACTTTCCATCGCCTGTGAGGCCTCTGCATGCACTTCTTCCTTACTTTGATCCCTTAACTTGGTAGATTATTCTTATTTAGGACATAGCCCTGGGGGAATACTTTTGCTTCTGGCTCTCTGTCCTGATGGTGATGGAAGAGAAGAATTTGCCAGATCAGTGGCCACTGATATCCTGTGCCTGAGGTCTTATTAATCTGCTTTTATGAAGATACTGCGGCTGCTGTTGCTGAGTCGCTTCAGTCGTGTCCGACTCTGTGCGACCCCATAGACGGCAGCCCACCAGGCTCCCCCGTCCCTGGGATTCTCCAGGCAAGAACACTGGAGTGGGTTGCCATTTCCTTCTCCAATGCAGGAAAGTGAAAAGTGAAAGTGAAGTCGCTCAGTCATGTCTGACTCTTCACGACCCCATGGACTGCAGCCTGCTGGGCTCCTCCACCCATGAGATTTTCTAGGCAAGAGTACTGGAGTGGGGTGCCATCGCCCTCTCCAATGAAGATACAGCTGCAATTAAAGCTTCAACTTGGTTGAATTTGCAGTAGTCAACCGCCAACCTCCCAGATTGTTCTGGTTTTTGCGGGGGCGAAAACAGGAATATGATGGGGACTGTCAGCTCTCAGGTCTTCAAGAGATGCACTCATCTCTGCTATTCCCCTCTGAGCACGTGATACTTTTATGATTCATCATCCTACTTGGAGGCTGGGGAAGCAAATTTAAGTTTTCCTGTTAGCTTTCTGCAATATGATAGCTTTAACCCACAGGATGAAGAACTGTAAGGGAACAGTTCTGCTTTGTAACTTGACCTCCTTGTAGGCATCCAAATAAGCCATGTAGGCAAGGGCTGGCTTGAAGTGCAGCTAATCTGAGTCTTGGAAATACACCTTGTGATCCTCCTGCAACAGAGGGGATGAAAACCATCTCCCACTGGTTTCCCTGTCTCTTCTGGGAGGCTGTCTGATGAAGTACGGCACTTTCTGCCATTCCCCTTACCCCTACTCCCCACTAGTGAGCTAAACAGTGTAAAACTACATAGCCAGGGTCTAACCTCCTCAGCAACAGGGTGTCCCATCAGTCACACTGCAGTCATCTGGCCCCTTTTGTTTCAGTGTTGTCCTTTTTTGGTATGAAGAGCAAGGATCAAGGTGGGCTGACACCTTTGGCTATTCTTTTTACTGTGTAAGTGAGTAGAAACTGTTTAAATCTAAAACTGGTTGTTATATCTTGACTGATCAAATCTGTCAGGGTTTGACCTTGGCCTTGCTTGTTTTGTGTGTTACTGTCTTGCCAGGAACCAATGTGAGGTTTGCCAACTACCAAGTGTGTTCATTCCAACTATGCATTTAGAGACCAGGAAAATGACTATGAGACCCATGGATCCAATATAGGTATTGCTGTTAAGAGGTTTGAAGCATCACTGTGATTCCTAATCCTTTGTGATTTTTTTTCCCTTGAGAAAAAGAAATTTCCAAGTAAGTTACCACTAGTCCTTTTCTTTGTTCCTAACCCTCTGAAATTTCACAATGTGCACCAACCTATAGGTCTAAATTCAACATTGTGCTGGACACTTAGCAGGCATTTCTACCTGGAAACTCACTTAATTCTGGGGCATTTTCTTAAAAGTTTCTTCAATGATTCTCTCCCTTTAATTCCTCTCTGCTTTCTTGCTTCAATTCTTATTATTCAAATACTGGCCTTTCCAAACTGGTCATCTTATTTCCTTATCATTTCTCTCCATTCTCTATCTCCTTGCCTCTTTAAACTTGCCTCTCCTTGGGGAGATTTCTTCAGCTTTATCTTTTAATCTTTCAAGTGAGATTTTCTCATTTCTGTTGTCATATGTTATCATTTCCCATACACCATTTTGTTCTCTGAATTGTGTTTTAAAAGAATAGAATCCTAATCTTTTTTCATGAATGCAATATCTTTCTGAGCGTATCAATAAGGTGATTTTGGGGGGTAAGTTTTAAAGTATTCTCTCTGAATAGTCTATGTCTTACAAGTTGCTTTTTGTTTGCTTTTGGTCTCTTTCATGTTAGAGATACACGTCAGCTGTCTGGTGAACCCTTATTTATTTTTGCTGTGCTAAGTCGGCATAAATAAATTTATATTTATTTATATTTGCTGTATATTGTGATGTTAACATTCATTCATTCATTCATTTGTTTATGGGTGATTCTTTGATTGTCAGTTCATGTTAAAAGTGGGCACTAAAAAGCTAATTAGAAGCTCTGAGCATTTGACTGGAGTCTGCCAATTTCAAGTTTTACCTGGTGATGATCTGATTGGGCCATTTGATGGGCAACCTTAGGTGTCTTATCTTTAGTTCTTTCCCTTTGGCTAGTCAGACTGTTCAGTGTAAAGTGCTTCTAATCTCCTACCTGAAGATAAAGGGCTTCTAGTGTTCTAGGAATGTTCAGCATTCTACATGCGTGTGGTCACTGAATTTTAGTTCTGGTAGAGTACCTAGGTTCTAAAGTTCAAGGACCCACTCTTTTACCCTCTCCAGAGAATACATCATGTCAGGGTAGAAGAGGACTCTTGACAAAATAGTAAAGTAGGGAGGGATGTAGAGATCAGACTTTTCATGTAGTTTCTCACAGTTTTCCCTGTAAGTTCTCCTCCCTACTTCTGTTTGCAGAGGTAGTTGGTGCTGCTTATCCTGAGTATTCTGAGGTTTCTATGGTATTAATTAGGTTGATTCTCAGCTTTCCTGACTACTGCTTTAGGATTCAGCTTTTCATATCTGCAAAATTGTTTAGCACTGGTCTGTCTGCTCTCCAGCTCCTCGAATTTTGGGGGTATTCTCCCCGTTTCTGTTCTCCCATCTGTTTGATTTTAGTTTCTGTAGGACTAGGGACAGAAGCAAGACTGGATCTGCCATCCTAACACAAAAGTCATTTTTCATATTTTATTTTATAACGTTAGTGCAGGTAAGGGGCTTCTCAGATGGTGCTAGCGGTAAAGAACCTGCCTGCCAATGCAGGAGATATAAGAGATTCAGGTTGGATCCCTGGTTTGGGAAGATCCTCTGGAGATAGGTATGGCAATCTGCTACAGTATTCTTGCCTGAAAAATCCCATGGACAGGAGCCTGGCAGTCTATAGTCTACAGGGTCATAAAGAGTTGGACACGACTGAAACAACTTAGCATACACACACATGTGGTGCATATAAGACACTTAGCTCATGGCTAATGCTCATCCATTTGTTCAACAAATAAGCACCAACTATGTGAAAGGCATTAGTCTGGGCATTTGAGATACATCAGGGAACAAAGTAAGATAAAGTTACCAGCTCTTGTAGATCTTACCTTTTAGAGGTGTAGAGGTAGACAATAAAAAAAATTATAATGAGTAAATTCTAAAACATGTTAGACAGTGATAATAAGAAAGAAAAAAAAGGTAGAGCAAGATAAGGGAATGGGGAGTGCTGAGTGGCAGGAGCATGGGGTGAGTTGCAGTATTAAATATGATCAGGGTAGGCTTCATTGAGAAGGTGACATTTCACAATTTAAAGATAGTGAGAGATGAGACCAGGAACATTTCTGGGGAAGAAGCTTTACAGGCAAGGGAACAGCCAATGGGATTTAAGGTGAGAGGAACAATGCAAATATTCTATACAACAAAGTAATGTCTTCAAGGCCTCTGAAGTGTGGGCCTAAATGACTCAGATTTGCTATGCAATTTTTTTCACAAAATTTTTTTCAAATTGTGATTAAGAAATCACATAAAATTTACGCTCTTGACTTTTTGAAAGGTACTGTTTAGCTGTGTTAACTGTATTCACATTGTTATAGAATAGATCTGTAGAACTTTTTCATCTTGTAAAACTGAAACTGTATACTCATCAAAGAACAACTCACCATTTCCCCCCTCCTCAGTTCCCTGGAAACTATCATGTTAGTTTCTGTTTTCATGGTTTAACTGCTTTAGGTATTTCATATAAATGGAATAATAAAATATTTGTCTTTTTGTAAATTGCCAAGATTTTTGAGTCCTTCAGTTCAGTTCAGTTGCTCAGTTGTGTCTGACTCTTTGCGACCCTGTGGACTGCAGCATGCCAGGCTTTCCTGTCCATCATCAACTCCTGGAGCTTGCTCAAACTCATGTCCATTGAGTCAGCGATGCCATTCAACCATCTCATCCTCTGTTGTCCCCTTCTGCCTTCAATCTTTCCCAGCATCAGCTTCTTTTCCAATGAGTCAGTTCTTTGCATCAGGTGGCAGAGTATTGGAACTTAGCATCAGTCCTTTCAATGAATATTCAGGGCCGATTTCCTTTAAGATTGACTAATTTGATCTCTTTGTAGGCTCAGGGACTCTCAAGAGTCTTCTCCAACACCACAGTTCAAAAGCATCAGTTCTTTGGCGCTTAGTTTCTTTATGGTCCAGCTCTCGCATCCATACATGACTACTGGAAAAAATAATAGCTTTGACTATATGGACCTTTGTCAGCAAAGTAATGTCTGTTTTTTAATATGCTGTCTAGGTTGGTCATAGCTTTTCTTCCAAGGGGCAAGCGTCTTTTAACTTCATGGCTGCAGTCACCATCTGTGTTTCTCTCTAAATAAATCTGTTTCTTTCCTATCACTTTGTCTCTCACTGCATTCTTTCAGTGAGGAGGCATTTAGAACCTGAGCTTCATTAAGTCCTGAGACCAGCTGTGAGATCTCAATCTAAAAAACAATGGGTTCAAGTCCAGTCTGGGTTTAGGCCAGGTTTGAGTCCCCTCACAAGGGTTCAAGTTGCAAATCTGAGTTGCATGGTTTCAGCGCTTTGTTACGGCAGACTTAGCTAACTAGTATATTTGGACACTTGTTAGAAATGTAAAGGCTCTGGCTTAATTTCAGAACTACCAATGTCAGAAGTTCTGACGGTGGAACTCAACACTCTGTGTTTTTAAAAGCCCTTTGGATGATTCTGATGAGCACTCAAGCTTGGATGGGGCCAGTCTAGTTATTTAGGATGTAGGAACCTGACTAATCTAGGTTCAGATCCCAAATCTACCACTTATTAGTTGTGTGATTTTGGGTACTTTAAAAAATTCCATGTTTCAATCGCTTCATCTATAAAATGAAGATACTCCTAGTCCTTATCTCTAAGGTTGCAATAAGTGATAAATGAGTCCATCCAGATAGAATTTAGAACAATGCCTGGTGCATAGTTAGTGCTCAACAAGTGTGAACTATTATTATAGTGGAAACTATGTAGACGTTGAGTTTAAACCCTGTTTTAAATGGATGAGTTTGAAAAAAGTAGCGAAGCTTATTGGAATTATTGCAGAGTGAGGGCCTGGGGACTTGAGTAAAGTTGAAAACTCCCACTCCTAGTTTGGCTGCTTGAAATGCTTTTCCCCCCACTTCCTGGTTTATATTTGTGATGTGAAAAATGTAGATGGTTCCAAGTTCTTTGGAGTTTATGCAAACAACACATAGCACACATTGTTATGTTGCTCTTCATCCTCTGTGAAGGCCCATTGTCATCAACTTTATATCCTGTACCCATGAGAACTTTACCTTTTTCTCCTCTTTGCATTCTGTCCTTGATGGATTGTCTTGTTTCTCACTTGCACAACTTATCCTCTTTCCCTGACGGCCCATTTAAAACTACCTTCTATTAAAAAAAAATAATAATAAGTTTTCCATTGAGGCACCTAGGTACTCATTTCCCTTGTTCTCCATTTGCCTTCTAGCTGAGACGATTCCAATTGTTTTACAGTGTGCAGCTGGCGCTAGATACTAATGATATTTTCTCTGGGTGAGTTGCATTTCCCAGGCTTGTTTCTGTATATTTGATTGTTTTCTGTATTTTATGTGAGTTGTAAACACACTGGGTAGAAACAACTCAATAAATGACAAACAGTAAAATGAATAATAAAAAGTTATAGTCTCATAAAAGGAGAATGAGTGGGGATCCTTTCCCAAATAGAAGTAAGCTGAGGATATCAGTATGTTATGAAAATGCTGGCAAGCTGCTACTTTGTCTTAAAATATTCTTTCAGTCTCAAACTTGTTTTTGTAATCTTCCCTTGCAATACACAATTCACTTTCCCTCCTGCTTACCTTCTTAATCACTCTAGCAAACAGCCATTCATATAACATCCAGGCCCCAAATCTTGGTGTCATTTCTTATTGCTTTCTCTTCTCCCCAACATCGAAAAATCTACCCAAATCTATCTGCTCTTGACTTTTTCACATTATCCATCTATAACTTATCTCAAAGACCAGGCTTTGTACAATCGTAGGGACCTAGAGAGTTCAGGGTAAATAATAATTCATTTGGTTGGATTATGTCCAATCTTATTTTGTGATTCCATGTTTGACTATAGTCATATCCAGAAATACTACAAAGGACTCAAACTCCCTCCCGGCAATAAACTGAAATATAAAATAAGAAGCAAATGCAAAGTATATCGTACTTTTAAAAGAACTGTACATGAGGTTGGAAGTGGGGAAACTATCAAATTCTCCATAATAGCAACTTTGGGGATCTCAGGTGCCTCTCGCTGTTTGCCTGTTCTTATTCATTATCCAGGTGCCCTTCTGTTGTTTTCTGCTTTGTTCACTTTAACATAATACAGTTTTTCACTATAAGTTCACTGTTGCCACCATTCAGGGAGCATGTGAAGTTTTATCATCTATCTCTTCTTGAAGGAAAAGTGTTTTACTTTTAGAAATGTTCTTAACTGATAATTATGTTCTCTAGTCTAATGTCCTTTTTAAAAAAAAATTACTTTTAATTGAAGGATAGTTACTTTATAATGTTGTATTGGTTTCTGCAGTTCAACAATGTGGATCAGTCATAACTATACATATATCCTGGAGATAGGCATGGCAATCCACTCCAGTATTCTTGCCTGGAGAATCCCCTGGGCAGAGGAGCCTGATGGGTGGCAGTCCATGGGGTCACAAACAGTCGGACATGACTGAGCAGCTAACGCTACATACATATATCCTCTCCCTCTTGAACCTTCCTCCCACCATCCCACCCCATCGCACTCCTCTAGGTCATCAGAGAGCACCAGGCTGAGCTCCCTGTACCATATAGTAACTTCCCACTAGCTATCTATTAATTACTTTACATGTGGTAATGTATATGTTTCAGTGCTTCTCTCTCAATCATCTCACCCTCTCCCTCCTGTGTCCACAAGTCCATTCTCTCTATCAGACTAATGTCCTCTATCTATTCTTATTAATGATTCTAAATATGACTTTTAGATCCAAAGGAACTATTTTCTGTATTCTGAAGAATAACTTTAAGTCATTTATAAACAAGTCATGCTAAATTAAAACACTTAATTCCATTTATTTCTCTTTTCAATGATCCAAACTCAGACTGGTCTTCCTAATTGAATCACTCAATCCAAAAGTTGTTAAGAAAATCTAGTTCCTATTCTGTGAGCTAGGACTGTTTTTGAGGATGGCAAGAAAAAAGATCTCCCATCCCATATGTTCTTTTGTGATGTGACTGTGCTATTCCCTTATACATAAGTAGAGGTTATTTTCATTACTTGTGAATCTAAGCTGGCCAATGATTTATTCTGATCAACAGGATACAGTAAAAAAATGATGCCTTGCAACTTTCAAGGCTGAGTCTTAAGAAATCTGCAGCTTCTACTTTCATGTCTTGGAGTGATCTTTCTTGGATCCAGTTGCCATGCTGTGAGCTGTGAGGAAGCCCAAGAAGCCATGTGAAGAGTCCTCATGGAGGAAAATGAAAGACATTGATCAGCAACCATTGCTGAGCTCCCAGTTGGGATGTGAATGAGGTCATCTTGGACATTCCGGCCATCTCAGGACACTAACCAATGCTCTGAACTAGAACTGCCTGATCAACTCATAGAAAAATGATAAATAATAAGTTGCTGCTGTTAAAGCCACTATATTTTCAGATAGTTTGTAATGCACTAAAGGGCTTCCCAGGCGGTGCTGGTGATAAAGAACCTGCCTGCCAATGCAAGAAACATGAGACATGGGTTCCNACTAGAACTGCCTGATCAACTCATAGAAAAATGATAAATAATAAGTTGCTGCTGTTAAAGCCACTATATTTTCAGATAGTTTGTAATGCACTAAAGGGCTTCCCAGGCGGTGCTGGTGATAAAGAACCTGCCTGCCAATGCAAGAAACATGAGACATGGGTTCCATCCCTGGGTTGGGAAGATCCCCTGGAGAAGGGCATGGCAACCCACTCTA
This sequence comes from Neotragus pygmaeus, assembly GCA_006410875.1. NCBI lineage: Eukaryota > Metazoa > Chordata > Mammalia > Artiodactyla > Bovidae > Neotragus > Neotragus pygmaeus. The sequence continues at coordinate 1,084,208 of SJYV01023704.1, forward strand.
GTATTCTTGCTTGGAGAATTCCATGGACAGAGGAGCCTGGCGGCTACAGTCCAATACCTAACTGGACTGCTGGGGCTCTACTCACCTGGTTTTGAGGCCTTGCATCAAGTTCATCTGCTTACCTCACCAGCCCCAGACTTCTGGACAAGTGTAACTTACTTTCTGGAACTTCACAATATCCTTTTGGCTCTATGGACTAAATAGTTCACCCTTCTTTGCTTATGAAAGTGGCCAGATGATAAACCAAAGTAGTCATAACAATTTTTGAATACTTATCATGTGTCAGACACTGTTTTAAATGTAATATATTTATTAATATATTTAACCCCCAGAACAACTTTAAGCTAGATGCTATTATTATCTCCATTTTACAGATGGGTAAACCAAGGCACAGAGAAGTGAAGTTACTTGTGTGAAGTCTAATAGCAAGTGAGGGAATCACCAGCTACGAACTGCTTCCCACAAAAAATGCCTCATGCTCATCAGGTTATCCCTAAAGTGACTTAGGTGAGTGAAATTTCTTTCCCTTATGTTACTTGATCCTCACACTTTAAGAAAATTCTTTCAGGCTTTGACTGCTTCACTCATTTTTATCAATACTAAGCTCTAGACTGTGTCTCATGCTGCACTTACGTTTAGAAAAACATAATGTTAGAGAAGTCTAAATGCTTGACTATTTCTATACTCACAGTGGGTGAGTGTTTGCTCAGTTTTCACAGGTTTCTCATCCCCATGTGGCCACCAGAGAGGGCAGCAGAGTGACAGGCAGGCAGCCACCTGGAGAAGCGGGTAGAGAACCAGAGCTGGCGGGAGGACCAAGGCAGTGCCATTGTGGGCTAGGTAGGGAGAATCGGGCGAGAGTGCAGCACAGAGTCCCTCATCATTCATCAGAGTGGAGGGGACAGCTGCTGCTTCTCATAACGGAAGCCAGGGGCAGCCAAAGTGATGCCAGCCATACTTAAAGTGGGGAGTAGCCTCCGTGTTTCTTACACAATTACAGCCTTAACATGAGCTCCCAGTGCCACTTTCCAAACTGGATGCTCAGTCATGTCCGATTCTTTGCGACCCCATAGACTGTAGCCTACCAGGCTCCTCTGTCCATGGGATTTTCCAGGCAATAGTACTGGAGTGGATTGCCATTTCCTTCTCCAAGCTTTAAAGTCCTTCTCCTCCCTATCTGCCTGATAACTGCCTCAAGATAACTGCCTTATATTCTGGGGGATATAAAAAAAGCTAATTATAAAATTGGATAGATCTGCATTCTCATGTGTATTTAGAGCAAGGTCTTTGGAGACAAACAGTTCTGGGGTCAGAGTCCTGTCTCTGTTGCTTAATTGCTTAATTGTGTGACTTTTGAAAAATTGCTTTCTTCTCTGAGCATCAATGTCCTTAGGTGTAGAAAGGGTTAGTGGTATTTACCTTGTGTGGTTGTTGTGAGGACTAAATAAATCCTATGGGCAAACTTCTTGGTTTCATGTAAACTAAGCTACAATCAGGGTACCTATTATTTCTATATACAGTATATATGGACATCTAGATAACCATGAACTACCATGCTGCCTTAGAGTGTAAGATGCAAAGGTTGGAGCTAGTGTTTCATGCTCAACTATACAATGTTTGCTCAGGAAAAAAGACAACTGTCACAACTGTAAAAAAGTACGATCTTTTTCACGCTTTCATTTTAATGTCAACCCTTAAAGGCTTTGGAGATATGTGTTATGAAACTGACTTCTCTAAGTTTAAAAAGTATCTCAGTCTCAATCACATGTTCTTAATCTGAGGGTTCCTGGTCTCCAAGAGTCCCTGACCTCTTTGAAATGGTATACGACACTTCGTATGTCTACATGTACGTGCAATTTTGGTGGGGGGAAATGGTTTATAATTAGCAACAGACACTCAGAAGGGTCCGCGCTTAGACAAAAGACTAAAATACTCTAATACAGAAACAGTCACTTAAATCTTCTACTGAAAGTATCTTGGAGGCCTTCCCTGACTTAAGACAAAGCAAACACTGCTCTGGTAAGCAGTAGAAATGAATCCTGTCTTTAAGCCAGTCTTTCTTTTTTCCCCAGTGTATCCCTAACAGAGTGAGAGGCTGGCTGTTCCTGCTGGCTCAGGTAATGCTGTAAACATAGGACCATGTGGATGAAGAGGTGTTGCCTTCCCTAATTACCTCTGACAAGACCAAAGCCTAACCTCAGCTGCACCTTCTGTCTCTGAGAAGTCATTGATGGAGCAGATCGATAATGAGGATTTGCTACCTGAAACATAATTCTCAGGATGACAAATATCTAAATTATATCTCTAGACACATACCTGAGGCAAAGCCCTAAAGGCTGATGGCCACAAGGAGTGTGTGTGGTGTTGTTCTTCATTCAGTGGGGCTTATTAAATGAGGTTGATATCACTTAGAATCTTGGAAGGGGCAGGTGTCCAAGGGGCCCTTTTGGCTTCTGCAGTGGGGACTGACAGCTCGAGCACTGGGGTCTGTAATTTATGCCTCCGGCACAGAATACACACAAAACAGAGATGGTCACATCAGCATGTAGGGATTTAAGGCTAGTTTCTGTTACCCACAGACCCCTGTCTCCCAAATTATAAGGATAAGTCAGCTAATTAATAACTTTTTTTTAAAATATGGAAAGTTTCGACATTTCACTACTAAGTTTAATGTTTTCTAGTTTCTTGTAATATATACTCATTTTCAAAAAAATTTATTGGAGTATAATTGATTTACAATGTTAGTTTTGGATGTACAGAAAGTGATTCATTTATATATATATGTACATACATATGCATACATATTAAAACCAAATATGTATATATTCAGATTCTTTCTATTATAGGTTATTATAAGATACTGAGTACAGTTCCCTGTTTGTACCTTATTTTTAAACAGCATGTTTGTTGGTGCATAAAGTAAATGAAAATACAGTCCTCAGGGGAGAGGATTTAAAGTGATTTATTAATAAGATTTCAATGGATGATGACTAATTTTGCAATTGTTATTATTACATCCCTTTAATTAACAGACAATCCATGAATTATGGAATATGCAATAGACTATGTTAGGGAAACATTTTTTGATCTGTGTAAATAAATTGAGATGAATGGTGGGTGCACCTGTTCCTAGAGTGTCCAGGGAATATGTGAAACTCTGGCACAGGATAAACGTCTGTTGGTGTCAGTGTGACAATAATAAAACAAAGCTGGCACTGAGATCAGGAAGTCTTTGGTGGTGGGCGGGAAGCTACCGTCTGCAAACAGCCCAGCACGACTGTGTGTTCTGATGCCCATCAACCAGGAAAGGGAATCTAAGGTTTCCAAATGATTTTCCCTCTTCACAAAGCTGTTATGAAATAAAATACAGATCCTTCCTGAAGGTTTCTAGCTTTCCTTCCTTTAGGAAGTTTTTGGTCAATGGGAAACAAAGTCGTATTCAAAGGATTAAAGCCATAGTCATTCTATTGTTTACAGCTTCAATAATGTGGCTTTCCTTCCATGCACAAAATTTTCAATTCATAAATCATCTAAAAAACAGGAAATTTGGGGGAAACACGTGCTTATGATAACAAACAAGGGATCTATCATGTGGTATAGCAGTTTACGCAAAGAGGCATCCGATTTTTAGATTTTTTTTTTTTAACTCTGCTGTGTACCCTGGATGCATTCTAGGAAGATTATTCCTTAAAAGAAAAAGCCATATGGTTTATAACATAAAACTACTCAGTTCCCACCGCTGCCTCTAGAGCTGGGAGTGGTGGGGAGGAGGGGAAGCAGATTCTGTCTGTTACTTCCAAGGCTACAAAGCAGGCAGCCCCATAGAGGCAACAGGCATCTTCCATACCCCTTCTCCCTGCTGTCCTTAGTCAGTTGCTTCCCCTCTCAATCTAGCCAAGTCCTGGGTCCTTTTCAAGGGGATGGAGGGAGAACGCTGGCAAGGTTCAAGGGGATGGAGGGAGAACGGTTAGCAAGGATGAAGAGAAACCGTGAGAGAGGCCATGGTAGGCAGTAATCCCAGGGAGCCACAGAGTAGTGGAAATGTTTGCAAGCGAGGGGAAAGCAGGGCTGGTGGGGGCCTGGGGCAGCAGCAACACTCAGCTGTGAGCAGAAAAACTTGTTATGTAAAAGCTGTTAAAGTTGCTTCTAAATAAACTACAGAAAGAATTCTTATTTTATCTAGATTATTTTGATGACAATATTTTAACTTTTAACTCTATATGCTAAAAGGAACATAATAGATTCTTCTGAATAATATTTAACATCTGGAATTCCCCAACATGATGATTTATCCTAAGTCCCCCATCTTCTACCATTCCCTTAAACTTTCATCTGTATTTTCAAGAAAAATTTCACTTCTCTCTCAGTGAAGGATGACAGAACATTCTCTCTTTACTTTCTAATATTTTCTATACTCTTGCTATACAAAGTGTGGTCTGGATATCAGTTACAGTAGCAGCAGCAGCTCGGTTGGTAGAAATGCCTCAGGCTCTATTCTATGAAGACTGAATCAGACTCTACATTTAAGGGGATCTCCAGTGATTTGCATGCAAATTAAAATTTGGGAAGGGCTAGACTATATTGTCCAGTTCTTTGCGACTCCATGAACTGTAGCTCTCCAGCCTCCTCTGTCCATGGAATTCTCCAGGCAAGAATACCGGAATGAGTTGCCATTCTTTTCTCCAGGGGATCTTTCCAACCCATGGTTCGAGCCCAGGTTTTCCACATTGCTGGCAGATTCTTTACCATCCAAGCCACCAGGGCTCACCCAATTCATGATCCATACCACTAAGGCAGGTGTCATTGCCATTATATAGATTAAGAAACTGGGCCCTAAGAAATGATTCAGTTTGCCTCTGGTCATACAGTTTTATCAGAACCATCTGAGAAACTTGTTAAAATTGCAGATACCTTGGCTCTACCGCCAGATCTACTGAATGAGAATCACTGTGGCTAAGGCTCTGAAACATCGATTTAAAAAAGAAAAAAAAAACTTCCTGGGAGAATCTGAAGCTCCAAAAAATTTGATAACAGATTATGCTGGAACATAGAAGAATGGGAATTAGAATATATAGCCTCTCGTGTTTAATGTGCTGCTGCTATAGGGTCCTGAGAAGAATAAGTACAAATGGTTAGCCTTTAGTGAAAATAGTTAAGCCAATGTCTCAATAATTCTGTCACTTTTATTAGACCCTAACTCTGTTTGCTACCATTGAAGGCTAGGGAGAATCAAATCCAATGAAAATGGGCTATTTTTGGTATATGATTTAGTTATGATTATTATGGAATTAGCTAAATGAACCATCAATTTAAATTTGATGTATTTTGTTAGTTTGTGATACAGGAATTAAAAGTTTTTTTCCCTGCTATGGGAGTTGTAAGATAGTGTAAACCACAACAGATTGGTTGCAAATAGGAAAAGGAGTACGTCAAGGCTGTATATTGTCACTCTACTTATTTAACTTATATGCAGAGTACANAGAGCCTGAAGTCAGGCAGGTTGATTCCTCCAGTTCCATTCTACTTTCTCAAGATTGCTTTGGCTATTTGAGGTTTCAATGAATATAGTAAAGTTGGAGGATACAAAATCAAAACACATAAATCCCTTGCATTCCTATAAACTAATAATGAGAAAATAGAAAGAGAAATTAAGGAAATAATTCCATTCATCATTGCAGCGAAAAGAATAAAATACTTGGGAATATATCTAACTAAAGAAACAAAAGACCTATATATAGAAAACTATAAAACACTGGTGAAAGAAATCAAAGAGGACACTAATAGATGGAGAAATATACCATGTTCATGGATCAGAAGAATCAATATAGTGAAAATAAGTACAGTACCCAAAGCAATCTATAGATTCAATGCAATCCCTATCAAGCTACCAACGGTATTTTTCACAGAGCTGCAACAAATAATTTCACAATTTGTATGGAAATTCAAAAATAAATTTTAAAATTAATATTTAAACTGAAAAATAATAGATTCATAAATTAAACATTTTCTGAAGCTAAATTGTCATTGATGGATTTAGTGGTAGATAGATAGAATTAAACTGACTTCTTTGATCCTGAGAATACGGGGATTTTATTAAACATTAGTGTTATGACAGCTTTTTTTTTTTTTTAACACTGAACTGAAATCACTAAAGCATTATTTTGATAGGCTACTCTGGTTAACAGTGTATACCAAAAAAATTTAACATTAAAACAATTATTTAAAAATAGTTTATTATGTACTTTTTAACCATTTGCTAATAGTGGATTGATTCAAGTCATTATACATAAAGACAGACACTCTGAGCAATATCCATGGTAAATATGCTAAACGCATACACATGTACATGCATAGTATATAGTTGGTTCTTCTCAATGTGGAATGTCATGATGAATTTATTCTCCTGAAATTTTTCTTTACTTACTGTAAAGTTTCTAAATGAGATTAAGATGAAAATTGACCTTTTCTTAAAACACATCATCTATTCATATGCCTCTATCCTTTTCTCAGTAGTATACAATAACTAAAGTAGTACATTTCTCCAATATTGCATGTTTTTTTTTTTCCTTGTCAGTTTAAAGCCAGAGTTTATTAAACAACTTAAAGCCCTCTTGTTTTAAATGCTATGTGACTTGATTGCTTATTGCAAAAAAAAAATTTTTTTTCTTAAGTGCTAAATATTCAACAGGAGTACAAGAGCAGAAATTGGATAACTTGTGTTATTTTGACACTAGAACATGTTACCTTAACGGTCAGACATTTTTACCAACACTCTGAAAGTAAAGTGAAATTGGATGTCATTTAACACAATGCAATTTTGGACACAAAAATCAGGCACTAAGATAGGAAGACTTACAGGTGGGGTTCANTTGGATAACTTGTGTTATTTTGACACTAGAACATGTTACCTTAACGGTCAGACATTTTTACCAACACTCTGAAAGTAAAGTGAAATTGGATGTCATTTAACACAATGCAATTTTGGACACAAAAATCAGGCACTAAGATAGGAAGACTTACAGGTGGGGTTCAGTTAATGCAGAATCTGTGCTGATTAAAAATTTTCAGCATCATAAACAACTTAAAAATTGCTAGGGGATGCACAAACCTCTAGGTTAAATCCTCCTAGTAATCCTAGGCTGCATATGCTAATATTATCTCCACTTAAATACATACTAATAAAATTAAGTACAGACTAATCAAAACAAGGGCTTCCTTATGGCTAAGCTGGTAAAGAATCCACCTGCAATGTGGGAGACCTGGGTGTGATCCCTGGATTGAGAAGATCCCCTAGAGAAGGGAATGGCTACCCACTCCAGTATTCTGGCCTGGATAATTCCATGGGCTGTCCATGGATGAAGTCGCAGAGTCAGACACAACTGAGTGACTTTCACTTTCACTTTCAATCAAAACAAACTTAAACATTAATACTAAAACTAAACTAAAAGTAACAAATTTCGATTCAAGTTCATATATAGAAATCTTCCTGAAGACTTGAATTTAAATTTTGAAGATAAGTGGAGACTTGGGTTTGATCCCTGGGATCGGGAAGATCCCCTGGAGAAGGAAAAGGCAACCTACTCCAGTACTTTTGCCTGGAAAATCCCATGGACCAAGAACCCTGGTAGGCTACAGTCCATAGGGTCGCAGAGTCGGACATGACTGAGTGACTTCACTTTCACTTTTGATGAAACAATTAGATTAAAACACCTAAAAGAATGATTCTGTGCACAAATGCCGGTAACTATGTACTTTGTTTGGGGTTGAGCATATAATTTACCACCCTAATGTGACATTTACAGAGTGAAGAGAATTGCTATTAATAATTATACTGAGACAACAAGCAAATATACCAGGACTACATCTGGCAAACTGAAATACATAGTCATTGTATCTGTCTCACGTGTTTTCTTAAGCATAAGGAGATGCCTCAAATCTCTAGCCATAAGACAAATATCAGCAGAAATGCAGAAATAAAAAAAACTTAAAGAAGTTATAAAAGCATAGAAAAATATTCTAATTCATCACACTTTTCATTTTGTCCAAAATCTTTTTGTAAAAGTGCATGTACAATCTTTGCCACAGTTTTTGAGTTGAACTAATAAAGTATTAATAATATTCTAAACGATTTAAGTCATTTTTAAAGAGTCACTCTTTGTTCACTTAGTAATAAACTTAAAATGTGATTCTTTTGAAATTCACTTTCCAGAGATTGTAAATACTATTTCATTTCTACTAAGTTAAATTTAACATTTCAAACTAGGGAAAAAGTGCTGAGTGAACAAACATTTCCCCCAGTAAGTTGGAGAAAAGAACTTAAGTGGTTATTGTGCTAAATAAAAATTTTAAAGGATATGGTGATTGTTGGGGATTTAAGAAGTCAAATCAAGAATATTTGCTTGTTTACCTTCTAGGTTGAAAACAGTTGATAGATTCAAATTTTGCACAAAACATCACACTTATCTCTAATGAAGTGTGTTGGAAAACATGATTTGATCTGCAACTCTGCCAAGCATCTTAGTACTTGTCTTGAGTAAGATAGCATGTGTTGCACTCAGTCGCTCAGTCATGTCTAACTCTATGCAACCCCATGGACTGTAGCCAGCCAGGCTCCTCTGCCCCTGGAATTTTCCAGGCAAGAATAGTGGAGTGAGTTGCCTTTTCCTATGCCAGGGGATCTTCCCAATCCAGGGATCAAACCCAAGTCTCCTGCAATGGCATCCAGATTCTTTACCACTAATGCCATGTATCTTGAGGCAAAAGCAGCACAGGACTGTCTCAGGCTTCCCCCAAAACACAGACAGAAAGAGACTCAAATTCAAGAGCCCTGCAGCAGTCTGACTGAAGAACACAAAATGAAGACCAAGAAAGAGAACAAAATAACCTCAGTTCCTCTTCTCAAACTCACCAGGTGAGACATTCTCTCTCAGAGAAATAAATGGAAGATAGAAATAGAATTGGAACTTTATGAAGTCCTCCCACANGAACACAAAATGAAGACCAAGAAGGAGAACAAAATAACCTCAGTTCCTCTTCTCAAACTCACCAGGTGAGACATTCTCTCTCAGAGAAATAAATGGAAGATAGAAATAGAATTGGAACTTTATGAAGTCCTCCCACATGAAAAAAAAACAGCAAAAGATACAGAGATTTCCTTCAGAAATGTGTGATTTATAATTTGATATTAGGAAAATTCCAACTAATATGAAAATTAAAGTGACTTTAACACTTACTTTTAGTAAAAATTCAGTAAATCTCTTCATAAAACAAGGAAATATTAGTATGTCTGTGTATATGTTTTTGTTTTCCCCAGGATCTATGGACAAAAAGTAAATTCAATAACTTTTATTGAAACCCCTATATACTACAGATACTAGAAAATAAGTAGCCAGGTGATTAAGGAAAATAATTCAATATGAGAACAGATAGAAACTATACATCAAAAACCATCAGAATATCGCAGAGAAAAGATTCAGTAGGGTCAAATAACAATTTCTGAAAATGGAAACTATTTGGTTAGGCCTAAAAATTATAGAAATTTCAAGCTAAAATAAATTACAGTGATTTTTGTGAAGGGCAGAACAAGCTAAACTTAAGAGGCATGGCTGCTGAATTTTTACCAAGGGTATGCTTAAGCCTATAATACTATCACAATGGCCAAGATTCCTAATAACTTTTTTTTATATATATTACCAACATAGCAAGAATAAATAGTGATCTGATTTCCATTGCTGGAAGTTTCTGTTTATGTGACTATTGAACATAAAGGGTTGTAATAGTCCCTGAAACACCAAAGTATACTTTCTGTAAGTACCAGACTTGCTAATATTTAATGGCCATCATAATGCCCTAAATATGCTGAGACATGTGCAACTTTTGGAATCCCCATGGACTGTGGCTAAAGGCCACAGAGGATCCCCAGTCTCCTCTATCCATCAGATTATCCTGGCAGGAATACTGGAGTTGCCATTTCCTTCTCCAGGGGATCTTCCCAACCCAGGGATCGAACTCACATTGCCTGTGTCTCTTGCATTGGCAGGTGGATTCTTTACCACTGTGCTACCTGTCCTAAATGGAGCATAACTTGACAGAATTTGTTCTGTAATTTATCATAGCAGCTACCTTAAAGCTAGATATGATTTTGAGAATAACTTCTTGAGTGAATATTGATAAAAGTTTTAAAATATTTAAATTTCTACCATGTTTAGCTAAGAAAAAATATACTTAAAATCATGCTTGGTTATGACCATACCTAAATTAGAACAAATCATCCAATTTTTCAAAATACGACATTTTGTAAACTTCATCCCAGCTCTCATGAAGGCATGTAAATAATTAAATTTTATTGAATTCTACTAGAAAGAGAAAGAGTTTGGTAAAGTCTGCTTTTGAGATATAGATAAAAGGTTTTTTAATCCACCAAAAGAAAATCCCCTCTATATTCTGCTATTATTTTGGCCAAAAGATTATGTAATACAAGCACCTACTTTAAAATCATTTCAATATATCAACTGCTCTCAAATTTTGGTTATTTAGTATTAGTATGTGCACCAAACTGTAACAAGCATGATGTTATCCAAAATTATTTCCAACATATATATTTCTAATTATGTACCTATGAAATAAACTTGGAACTGTTCCCCATGACAGAAAGTAAGTTAGAGTTTGAAATTTCAAGTTAGAGTTGAAAGCTTGTTTTCTACCTCTTAGATTAATTCTATTTTCATATCCAGATTTCTTCATCATTCAGAGGATGATATTATTTTGTGATTGTAATATTTAATAAAGAGCAGTAGATTAGTAAATCCCATTTTAACTAAATCTCCATAAATGTTTTCTTGCTCTGTACTTAATATTTTCTCTAATTCCAGTAAGAAATTGTTCAAACAATATCTTCAACACAAAGGAAAGAACATTAGCCTTATCAACTCTTAACCCACGATCATTCCAACGGATTCTATTTCAGAACAAATTTTATCATAGATTTAATCCCAGAATATGGGAGTTATATACTATTGAGCCCACACATAAAATTAAATACCAGCATAATTTAATTGATAGGAACTATATATTCTTCTCCTGTGAGAGAATGAAATATAAAGAGAATTTTTTTCCATTCAGTCATACTAAATTGGAATTTAAAATGAAAATCTTTAACTCAAGGCAATCCTAGACCTAGATTACCAGCATAATGGATAGCCCAAGAAATTTCTACCAATAGAAATTGGTTTGTCAACCAAAAGTCATCTTCCAGGAATTCTGACTTAACCATACTCATGTAACACTATTCCCTACCCAGTTTTGCCTCTCTACATTTGCCTCTGTCTGGCTCCTTTTGCTGTTTCTACTTTCTAAACCTTACTTGGAAAAGGTCACTTTTCATTCCAATCCGAAAGAAAAGCAATGCCAAAGAGTGATCAAACTATCACACAATTGCACTCATCTCACATGCTAGTAAAGTAATGCTCAAAATTCTCTAAGCCAGGATTCACCAACACGTGAACTGTGAAATTCCAGATGTTCAAGCTCATCTTAGAAAAGAGAGAAGAACCAGAGATCAGATTGCCAACATCTGTTGAATCATCGAAAAAGCAAGAGAGTTCCAAAAAACATCTATTTCTGCTTTATTGACTACGCCAAAGCCTTTGACTGTGTGGATCGCAATAAACTGTGGAAAATTCTTAAAGAGATGAGAATATCAGACTACCTGACCTACCTCTTGAGAAATCTGTACGCAGGTCAGGAAGCAACAGTTAGAACTGGACATGGAACAACAGACTGGTTCCAAATAGAAAAAGGAGAATATAAAGGCTGTATGTTGTCAACCTGCTTATTTAACTTATATGCAGAGTACATCATGAGAAACAATAGGCTGGATGAAGCACAAGCTGGAATCAAGAATATGGGAGAAATATCCATAACCTCAGATATGCAGATAACACCACCCTTATGGCAGAAAGTGAAGAACTAAAGAGCCTCTTGATGAAAGTGAAAGATGAGAGTGAAAATGTTGGCTTAAAGCTCAAAATTCAGAAAACAAAGATCATGGCATCTGGTCCCATCACTTCATGGGAAATAAACAGTGGAAACAGTGTCAGACTTTATTTTGGGGGGGCTCCAAAATCACTGCAGATGGTGATTGCAGCCATGATTAAAAGACGCTTACTCCATGGAAGAAAAGTTATGACCAACTTAGACAGCATATTCAGAGAAGGCAAAGGCACTTCACTCCAGTACTCTTGCCTGGAAACTCCCATGGACAGAGGAGCCTGGTAGGCTGCAGTCCATGGGGTCGCTGAGTCAGACATGACTGAGAGACTTCACTTTCACTTTTCACTTTCATGCATTGGAGAAGGAAATGGCAACCCACTCCAGTGTTCTTGCCTGGAGAATCCCAGGGATGGTGGAGCCCAATGGGCTGCTGTCTGTGGAGTCGCACAGAGTCAGACATAACTGAAGCGACTTAGCAGCAGTAGCAGCAGCAGATAGCATATTGAAGAGCAGAGACATTACTTTGCCAACAAAGGTCCATCTAGTCAAGGCTATGGTTTTTCCAGTGGTCATGTATGGTTGTGAAAGTTGGACTGTGAAGAAGGCTGAGTGCGGAAGAATTGATGTNGAAATGGCAACCCACTCCAGTGTTCTTGCCTGGAGAATCCCAGGGATGGCGGAGCCCAATGGGCTGCCGAATGTGGGATCGCACAGAGTCGGACACGACTGAAGCGACTTAGCAGCAGCAGCAGCAAACATGGTCCCTAATGAACTCTGCCTCCTGGTATTTATGCCTTCCCCACTCCCTGCTTTCTTTGACTCCCACCACGTGGCATGTGGGATCTTGATTCCCCCACTAGGGATCAAACCTGTGCCCTTGCAGTGGAAGTGTCACATTTTAATCACAAGACCTCCAGGAAAGTCCCTTATGCCTTTTTATAATCCACATTCCATGTATCTAGGTTGGTCCTGTATTACCAATAAAATGTAGTAGAAGTTGGGTCATAAGAAGCCTCCCAATGTCCTCCTGAAATACTTGTGCTGGAGGGAGCCAGCTGCCATGTAAGAGATCTGCCTCCCTGGAACCACCGGTTCTGAGAAGCCCAACTTATCCTCATGGAGAGAGAGAGAGGTCTGACCAGCCCCCAGCTTTTCCTGCTCTCCCAGTTCAGGTACCAGACGTGGTAATCAAGAAGCCTTCTTGGTGTCGGACCTCAGCTACCATCTGATGGCAACAGCACCAAACACTCCAATTGAGAACTGCCTAGCGGAGCCAAGCATTGTTCTCTCTCATGGAACCATGACAGATATGCTGTTCTTTGAAGTCACTGCATTTTGCAGTGGTTTGTTAGGCAGCAATAGGAAACTAGAACACCATGGCTTTTTTTTTTTTTAATAAGAAAATAACTTAATATTTGTAAGCATATCTTTTTAAGCTTTTTATTGTTGCTTTAAGAGCACACACTGTAATATAAGTAGATTTCTAGCTCAGTTCTTAATGAGGTTTATGACCTTGAGCAAGTCTCTTTATAATAATGTCACTGAGCTTCACGTACCTCAGTGTCAAAATGAAGGATTGAAACTAGTTAATCACTAAAATCCATTCTAGTTCCAAAACTGTATCATTCCCTTCAAACTGTCAGGGAGCAATTGAAGTTTCATCTGCCAAGTTTTTAACTTGCAGTAAAATTTTATAGGCACAAGAATTTTCAGAGACACAATGAAGGCCAGGGAAGTACTGACTCAGCACAATGCTGATTGTTAGCAGGAAAAAAAAAGTCAGGAGCTACTATTAATCTCATTCTTTCAATCTTTCTCCCCAAATCAAAATTCAAAAAGATGATTGTCTGTAACAAAAGACTTGAAAGAGAATTCCTAACACCCTTCCACTGTCCCCACCCCTTCCCTGGCTCGAAAATCTGTTACTCAAGTCTGTGAGTGACTTCAGGACTTTTGGCAAAATATTCAGTGTTGCAAAGTTGAATCAGTCTCCGGAAGATCCCTGCACACAAATGCTAAGTTTAGGGCCAGTGAACGAGGTGATTCCTAGAGGAAATAAACTCTCGCCTGAGAACAACAGCTGAAGTAAAATCCCATAAGCCAGGAAAACAACCACACAATCACAGTAACAGGTGGTAGGTTTCAAAACAAATTTCAAGGTCTGACTCTTACAGCACCTGGTCTGGGACCACAGACAGCAGTGTAACTCTGTCTGGGTCTGAGTTAAGTCATCTCCGCCATGCTAGGAGGAAGACTATCTACCTTTATTAGTTGAGCTAAGTCATGGTAGGTTAGGTGACCGCCCCTCTGTGGTAATAACCCTTCTGTTCCCTGTCAGAAAGGCAAAAGGAACAAGAGAATTTGGGAACCAGAAGGGAATTTAGAGATTAACTAGTTCAACCCCCTGGGTAACTGGACAAAGTAAAGCCAAGACAATTAAGTAGAAACTTGCTCAAGGTCACGTGACCTATGGAAGCAGACCATCCACCCTGCCCCCAGTTTTGATGTGAAAAATTTCAAACACATAGTAAAGTTGGAATGATTTTTACAGGGAATACCCATACACCCATTACCTAGATTCTACTGTTACCATTTTATTAATCTCTTGCATCATGTATCTTTTCATTTATCCATCTCCCTATCATCCTACCTTATTATTTGGATGGATTTTATTTTTTCACCTGAGCACTGTAGCATGTGAGATCTTAGTTCCCCCATCAGGGATTGAACCTATACTCTTTGCATTGGGAGTGAGGAGTTTTAACCACTGGACCATCAGGGAAGTTTCTTGGATGTATTTTACTTAAAAAAAAAAAAATTACTTTATTATTTATTTTTGGTTGTGCTCAGTCTTCATTGGGGTGAGTGGGGGTTACTCTGCATTGTTGTGCAAGGGCTTCTCATTAAGGTGGCTTTCCTTATTATGGAGCACAGGCTCGAGACACATAGGCTTCAGTAGTTGTGGCACACTGGCTTAGCTGCCCCACAGCATGTGGAATCTTCTGGGACCAGGGATCAAATCTGTGTCCCCTACATTGGTGGGCAGATTCTTAGCCACTGCACTACCAGGGAAGTCCTTTGGATGCAGACATCTACACTCTTCCCTTAAATCAGCATTATGCTTTGTCATTATTTAATTATTATTTATCATTATTTGTCTAATTATTTGATACCCCAAATGCATATACACTATGGAACCAGAAATAATTACTGGAAAAATATCATTGGATACAATAAATGTAGATTAGCATCAGTAAGCCAGAAAGGAAATTCAGCTTCCTAACTAACTCCAAGGACCTTGAGGACTCTTCCTAAGAGGAAATTCAGAGAAGGCAGAAACACTGGTCAATACACAGCACTGCTTACACTGTTCCCTTTACCTGGAATCCTGTCCTTCCCCTTCCTGTTGAAATCTTCCCCATTCCCCTAGGAATGATCTGAGATATCTATAAGTAACACTATTATTAGATATGTATTCCTGTTTTAGGAAAAAAGGTATTAAAATCTGAAATGCCATCTCCTTACCAATGCCTTTCCCGAACCCTGAGTTTTAATCTAATTTGCATGTTCACAGGCCTTCCTTTTCACTTTTTTCCTGCCTCACTCTACCTTGCTATGGTTTAACGCATATTTGTTTATTTATCACTACTGTTGCCACTGCTACTGCTACCACTATCACCACTACTACTTTTTGTGGTTAACTCTTCTTTGTAAGGGACTGTATCTTTATATCTCCTGCATTTCCTTGCACAGAGTCATCGATGAATGTTGCTGCTGCTGCTGCTAAGTCGCTTCAGTCGTGTCTGACTCTGTGCGACCCCATAGACGGCGGCCCACCAGGCTCCCCTGTCCCTAGGATTCTCCAGGCAGGAACACTGGAGTGGGTTGCCATTTCCTTCTCCAATGCATGAAAGTGAAAAGTGAAAGTGAAGTCGCTCAGTCATGTCCAACCCTCAGCAACCCCATGGACTGCAGCCTACCAGGGTCCTCCGTCCGTGCGATTCTCCAGGCAAGAGTACTGGAGTGGGGTGCCATTGCCTTTTCCCAGTGAATGTTAAGTGACTTCAAATTTCGAATCAACAAAATTATATTCAGGCAGCTTTGTGAAAGTCAGAACTTGAGCCACCTGAGGGACTTGTTTAATGTGAAGATTTCGGAACCTCCCACCTTCAGAAATGCCAATTCAGTAGGTTCTGGGATCCAGGAAGCTACAACTTTACCAAGTGTCCCCCGAATGATTTCAATGTGGGTAGCACAGGGATTGCACTTGGAAAAATCTGCTCACAAGTCCAAATCACCAACCTTACTTGATGTTGGGCCTTTAAATCATTTTTTAAAACCAGTAAGTAACTCAAGTCTGCCTTGTCTCTCTGATGGGTCCTAGATAAAGGTGTGGCAGAGGAGGTGTCTGTCACGGTAGGGCGTGACAGTCAAGGCATCAGACCCCACCACATCATGTGCTGCCAGTCACAGCTTCTTGCTCTTGCATCTGTCACTTCCCCTGGGCACCACCAATCACCGCCCCGCAGGCCCCTCCTCCTCCGAGGCTGAGTCAGATCCACTGTGGAGCTCTTGAGGAAGCATACAGGGAAGCATGTTGTGGAAGGCAGGCTGAGGTCGTTCTCATCCTGCATTCACAACCCCACGTCTGGGAGCAAAGGAACACTTGCTTCTGACCCTGGCTGCCTAAGGAGCTCTGTAACTTGGTAGGAAAGTTGCGCCCGTGGTTTGAATTTCCTGCTGTCTTGATTTTACAACTGAGTAGAACCTAAAGTTGAGTAACAGATCTCTTGCCCAAGCACTGAGGGCTACCACACAGCATAAAGCAACGGGATGGGAGCTGATTGAGATGTGGTTGCTTCCCTCCTCCTGGTCAAGTGTTACTGTGTATGGGATGTCAACTGCAGTCACTGCCACTGTCAAACCTTACAGAGTGTTTTTCATATATGCCAAAATTTACTTTCTTTTAGGTGCCAGAAGGCGAATACTAAGAAAAACTATCTACCAGAGAGTTGTTTCATGAAGCATAATCTGAAGCTTTGAGTTGAATAGTGTTGAAATCAATTTCCCTAAGACATCCACAACATTGTCATTTTTAGCTCAACATATTTCTCTATTGTGGCAGTTCCCAAACAGGAGTCAGATGGAGAGCTGAACCTCACTCACAGAACTTTTGATTCTCTAGGTTCGGGGAGGAACTGGGAATTTGCATTTCTAACAAGTTGTGGGATGATGCTGCAGCCGCTGATCTGGGTACCAGGCTTTAAGAAGAGAGAGAGAAAGCAAAATGGTCATATTTATTAGACTACTTGCTGATCTGCCTGCCTGTCTTGTATCACAATGACTTAGAGCAGTGATTATCAGCTCTGCTGTCCATTAGAATTACCCACAAAACCTGTAAAACATAGGGTCTGGGTAGGATGCTCAGATCCTACCTCTAACCAGATACCTCCACAGCTCTGGCATGGGGCCTGGGTCTTTTTGAAAAAGATCCTGAGGTGATCCTGATGGAAATCCAGGGTTGCGAACCACATGCATACAGCAAACTCTGGCCTTATTCTGTGGTCACATACGATTTTCACTTGACATATATTTATTGACCACTCAATATATGTCATAGAAAATGATAAAGTGTCTGTGAAATGGTCCCTGACCTCAAGCAGAGATAGATCACATACCCAAACATTTAAACAAAAAGCTGGTGTGTGGTGAGTGCCAATTAGAAGAATAAACCATTACTGAAAACAGAAGGCTGGCTGATCCAAGGTAAATCAATTCTTCCCTGAAGCCTCACATTGTTTGTGATAAGCTATGTATGCCTTTGCCACATGGGAAACATATCCCTCTGGTGGGGGAAATTGCTCATCTATTGGTTCATTGAGGATGCTCCATCTGATTCACCATGGTAGGCGTGATTGAACCATGGAAATTATGGAACATTAAATCAATAGCTAGTCAGCTGGCAACTACTCCTTTGCTAAGTATGCTATTAAGGTTCCCTTCCAGAAACCCCGTGCTAAACAGAGGTGAATATTTTTAGTGGAAAAATAAAACATACCTTGTTTAGAATCTAATTTTCCTGAAACATATAAAAAAAATCCAAATTTATCTGTGAATCAAAAGATAAGTCCGTTAAAAATATGTTTGTATTTATACCCACTGGAATACAAAATAATTTAATGATTCAATGGCAGCTGACCCACGAAGGGGAAGGTTTCTAGAAAGGAGACAATATCCTCCTTAGGTGTTACATATTAAAGGCATTGTTTAATTCACTGTGGCTAATAATTTGGTTATATCTTTCCTGAGATTTTGTGCGTGTGTGTATGTGTGTGTGTGTGTGGGGGGGTAAGTTTTTCCAAGAATAAGATATTCCAATGACAACAAAAGAAATTGTCTTCAAGAAAAGGAAATAAATACTTTTTAAGCTGTTACATTTCTTTCCATTCAAAAACACTGGAGGTGGATCTTAGGTGCTGTGGGAGAAACTGAATGTGACAAAGTAACTTGCTCTCAAGGAAGCTTATAATCTAATAGAAGGCAAAGATATAAGTACCTATTTGAAGCAAAATATGATACATGCCTTTAGAGAAGAATAAATTTTAATGAAGCTTCAAAGAGCTGGAAGAAAAGGAGGTCAAGGTTCAAAGAGCCTAAGATCAGGAGTACAACTGGGGTTCTGGTGCAGTGCGTTATTGCATGGCCGATTTTCAAAGGCCAGCTGTTCCCAGTCAGACGAAGCCCAAGGATGAAGGTAGATTCAATCAATGGGAAAATCAGGGCGCCCTCCCTTATTTTCCTGGAGATGTTCCTTCGAGATCAATAGTTGTACAATTTTACTTTAGGAAGCAAAATGAAAAAATGAATCTGATTTATTTTTTTAGTTCATTTCTTACTAATAAAATCCAATTTAAAGGGTTTTGTATGTTGACTCTATGGCCACTAATATTTGATAAAAATATTTAGCCTCATTAATATTTAAAGATGAAAAAATATGAAAATCAAACTGTAATACCATAAGTGTTTTGGCTTATCAAATCGATAAAGACTTTAAACAACTCCGAAGTGTTAGGGAGGATGGGAGGAGCAGGCCCCCTCCTTCTGCCTGTGAAGTACTTCCTGGTTCATCAGGGCTAGAGGACAGTCCATGTCCTACGGCTCATGAATATTCTAGGAATCTTTTCTAAGGAGACAGCAAGTGTGCTCAATCTCTCAGTTGTGTCCAATTCTTTTGACACTATGGACTGTAGCCCATCAGGTTCTTTTGTCCATGGGATTTTCCAGGCAAGAATATTGGAGTGGGTAGCCATTCTCTTCTCCAGAGGATCTTTCTGACCCAGGGATTGAACCTGTGTCTTCTGCATTGGTAGGCAGATTCTTTACCACGAAACCACCTGGAAACTCTATGGAAACAACACAGATGTGTGCAGATACTCAAGTACCAAAATATTCCTTAGTGCTTTATTATTTGGAAGAACCAGTAAAGAAATAAATGTTTCCCAATAGGGTAATATATATATAGTATTATACTAGGAAGGAAATAGTGGAGGTCCACGCACCTGGAAACCTAGAAACCATGGTCTGGAAAAAAATCTTCCTGAGTGTCAGTCAGTCTCCCTGAGGTCAACCCTTTTCCCTCATTTCCTCCTCTTAGATATTCTGTACACCGGCCAGCAGGACCGCTTGTTCTTTGTGTCCTTAACTGACCCTGCACACTTTTTTGTCTCCCTGTTCTCGTTCATGCCTCTCACACTGTCTGAGGCCTTACCTTAATCTCTGAGGTCCATGTCCATGAAGACTCAGTTTTGTAAGCCTCCCTACATGATGTTACAATGATGTTCTCCTAAATCACTCGGATGGAGTGTTTATTCCCTTCTCTGTCCTCTCATAGGAATTTGGTTATCCTCGTTAGGTGGCCCTTTTTACTTCTGTCCTATATTATAACGATCTGAATATAAATTTTATTTTCCCTGTTAAGATTTCAAACAGCTTGAGGACAGGGGCCAGTCGTGTTCAGAATTATATCCCCCATAGTTATGAAGCGTGATGGGTATGGTTGTTCAATGAATGAGTGAAAGAAGTGCACTTGGAGTTGAATTCTAGGGATCTCCACAGGCATAGGATGAGCTTGACAAGTACAAAAGATGCTCTTTGGTGCCTCCCTCTTGTGCAGCAGGGGGCTGATGTATTCCATCTGAACCATGATGAGAATAGTAAGACCAGGACTGAGAGGAGTTGTTGAGAGAGGAAACCAGGATGATGAAGCAAACTGCAATCTCCCCCATTCTCATGCATCCCCCCTCCATTTAGTGGAAGAGGGGGAATTAATGAAGACCTTTGCAAGGTCAAGTAAGCATCTCTGATCAGCTTTCAGTTCATTTACCATCCCAATAACATCTGCTTTAATCAGCAGGGCTTAAAGACAGCACATTTGTACCAAAATAAAGGAATGAGGGTTATTCAGATAATTGAGAGGCAAAATAAAATTGAAATATTTTCCATGGGAGAAAAAAGAAATTTGAAAGAGTTTTAGTGAATACACATTGATTTATGCATTTCTAGATTCAATAGACAGCATAAATGGCATTCATGTTGATGGTGAGAACACTATCAGTAAGGAAGCTAATAATCTGAGCAGCTGAACTACTGTTCAAAATAGTCAAGCTTAAGTCTTGCTAAGGCATTTTCTGACCCGCCTGGTAGAAGCCCTGCCTACATGTTATATTGCACTTACCAATACACCTGCTGCGTTTTGTGGGCCTTCAGGAAATGCCTTTAACTTTCTGAAGAATGCAACAAACTGCAACACGAAACACCACTGCAGCCAGCGGACACCAAACTGTGAACTGTGGTTCTCCTGGGGCCAGGGTTAGATACTTGGGTGACTGGTGTCTGCAGGTTATGCTATGGCCAAGTTCGCAAAAGAAATTCTTAAATAAAAAATTACCATGAATATGGAGAATCCACACTATGGATTCTACTGTATATGTATGCATGAATCTATGCATGTGTATACGTATGTATTTATAATGTGTGTAGGGGGGAACCATTCCTTTGTTTTAACTTCCCAGTGTGGCAAAATCAAGCCTCACTGAATTATTTTTTATCAGTAAACAACAACAAAAACTACTTTTCACCAAACAAAGGTTCACTCCCTCTGCCAAGTAGCAGTGATTTAAGACTTAACATGTGAGCCAATGGGAAATACTATATTTCCCGATTTGAGTAATGAATAACCTCTGAGGGCTTGAACTTTTCTCCGTTCCCACAGACTGCATCCACAGAGTGATGCTCTTGCCCTGAAAGGAAGGATTTGCGCCGGTTTGGAAGGAAGTGGAATAAATAGAACTGGAAGTGGCAAGGTCACCTTTAATATCATATGAACTGCTTCTTAACAAGCTTCACAATTGCTTTGTTTCTTCCTCCTGCAGTGTTATAAACAGGCAAAGTCAAAGAAACTCTCAGAGTACGCACAGTGTGTGGAGGAAGCTCCCAGAGCCTGAGGAAGGGGAGGGTGCAGGCTGCGCGGGGCCCATCCCACAAGCCAGGCTTGCAATTGTATTACAGTGTGGTGGCCAAAAGGGAAAACTGCTTGTGTTTAAAGGAAGGGGTTATATTGTCCTAAATTCCTTTGTATGAAGTAGAGAGCAAACAAGTTACAGTGGGAATATTTAATTGGAGTTTGGGGAATGTATGGCAAATTTGCCTTTCACTTGGCATTTCCCTATGAACTTTAAGTATCACATGGTGCGTACATAAATACAAACATGTTATTCTAAAGATCCCTCTCCTGAGGACCCTGTTCAGTTGGCATTCGAAACACAGGGTAAGCTCTTTATTGACATTCCACTTCACAGAGTTTTCTTTTCCAAGTTCCTCCAGGCACATGCATACCTCTCTCTCTGCTGTTTCCCAGAACTTCTCTTTCAATATCTCCCTCTTGAGGGAGGGGAGAAAATCTAGGAGGTGTGGAAAAGGCACTAACAAGGTCAGATGCCAGAGGGTTTCCAGTTCTGGTTGAGTTCCAGACAGGACAGAATTTCAGTGAACTGGCTTTCAGTGAGTGTATACCTGCTCAGTCATATTCGACTCTTTGCAACCCAATGGACTGTGGCCCACTAGGCTCCTCTGTCCATAGGACTCTCTGGGTAAGAAGACTGGATTGGGTTGCCATTTCCTTCTCTGGGGATCTTCCTGACCCAGAGATCCAACCTGCGTTTCCTGCACTGGCAGGTGAATTCTTTACCATGTTACCACCTGGGTAGACCTGCTTTCTGTAATTCTCGGATGGTCCAATATGTAAGTTGTCTTGGAAGACCAATTGTGTAGGCAGCACTGCTGTTATCAAAACAGAACAGAATGATTCAGTCTGGGCTTTGAGTCTAAGAAAGAGAACCTCACNAATTAGGGTATGGGTTCTTTACACACAATACATTGAAATCTCCAGGTCAGTGTTTAGATTGTGAAAGTTATCAAACATTGCTAATCTTGAGAGAAAAGCAGGTGTTGGTTCTGGGAATCCCCCTCCAACCTGCAAGGTAAAATCTGAAACTAGCCCCTGTACACAGAAGATCAGGGAGCAACGGAAGAAAGATGCCGACCGCTCCAGATTGACAGGTGGCAGCTTTGATGAGCATGGAAACTTACACAAGAGGCTTGTCTTCCATGACTTGCATGGCAAGTAGATCTCCGCACCCGCCTGCCAGAAACTTAACGGTTTATACAGAGGCCTTAACTGGGTTCAATCACATTTTCAGTCCACATGGTCTCAACACAACATTGCTTTTTCAAAGCCACCTCCTGGAAACCAGCTCCTCCTGTGGGAACGATGTGTAGAAGGTACACTCTGAGAACCCTGAGAGGGTGAGGAGCCATCCATTTCTGGTCCAGCTTCTGGGTCAAACACGACCACATCCTCCCCATGACTTCTTCCAGCAGCTGGAGCAATAGGTTATTTGAAGTGCCACAAAATTACTAAGGTGGCTAAAGAGCACAGTTCAGTTCAGTCACTCAGTCGTGTCCAAACCGCAGCACACCAGACCTCGCTGTCCATCACCAACTCCCGGAGTTTACCCAAACTCATGTCCATTGAGTAGGTGATGCCATCTAACCATCTCATCCTCTGTCTTCCCCTTCTCCTGCGGCCTTCAATCTTTCCCAACATCAGGGTCTTTTCAAATGAGTCAGCCCTTCACATCAGGTGGCCAAAATATTGAAGTTTCAGCTTCAATATCAGTCCTTCCAATGAACACCCAAGACTGATCTCCTTTAGGATGGACTGGTTGGATCTCCTTGCAGTCCAAGGGACTCTCAAGAGTCTTCTCCGACACCACAGTTCAAAAGCATGAATTCTTCGGCTCTCAGCTTTCTTTACAGTCCAACTCTCACATCCATACATGACTACTGGAAAAAATACAAACCATGCTTAATAAGAATGAAACTGAATTGGGAGGAAAATTAGCATTTTATAGCCTACATTTTAGAAAGGGAAGAAACTTCAGTGTTGACCCTGAANATTCTTCGGCTCTCAGCTTTCTTTACAGTCCAACTCTCACATCCATACATGACTACTGGAAAAAATACAAACCATGCTTAATAAGAATGAAACTGAATTGGGAGGAAAATTAGCATTTTATAGCCTACATTTTAGAAAGGGAAGAAACTTCAGTGTTGACCCTGAAGATGATAAATTGCATCTGCCAGGGAACAGGCAGGAAAGGACTGCAAAATGATGTCTTGGCTTCTACTTTGAAAAGGCACTTGAGGGGCTTCCCTGGTGGCACAGTGGTTGGGGGCAGTCTGCCTGCCAGTGCAGGGGATACCTGTTCAACCCCTTTTGAGGGAGGATCCCAGATGCCTCCAGGTAACTAGGCTCTTGTGCCACAGCTACTGAGCCTACACACTGCAACTACGCAAGACTTTGTGCCTAGAACTGATGCTTTGCAACAAGGGAAGCCACTNTATAAAGTAAAGAATAAAAATTATAGAGAAAAATATTTAGGACTTAAATAATAGAAGTTGTGTTTTCATTATCAAGCCTTCAGCCCATAGTTATCTTCCTTTCTCTCTGAACTGCTTCCACTTCTTTCTGTCTTGATTCCATAGCCGGACAACTTAAATCCTTAGCTACTCTACTAATTAGGTTTCTTTTGCCTCTAGTTTGTCCTGACTTTATTCATCCTGTATGATTCTATCAGATAAGACTTCCTAAAAACTGACTTTCATTCTGTCCTCCTCCTGCTTTAAAACTTTTAATGGTTCCCCAGGTGGCCCAGTGGTAAAGAATCCACCTGCCAGTGCAGGAGACACAGGTTCGAACCCCAGGTTGGAAAGATCCTCTGGGGGAGGGCATGGCAACCCATTCCAGTATTCTTGCCTGGAGAATCCCATGGACAGAGGATTCTGGCAGACTACAGTCCATGGAATCACAGAGAGTCAGACAGGACTGAGCAACTAAGCATGCATCCTGTCTAAACCACTTCGCCTTGCACTGGGGAACCCTTTGTGATTGGATCTCATTCGACCTCTGTGACAACTTGACATATCCTGATATTTCCAACAGGTCTAGCACAACTCTTGGCATCAAGAGCAGTGCTCCATACATGTTGTTGTAAGATGATGTAATAGTCTCAAATTCTACTCCATTTTATATGTAACTTTTAAAGAAGATTTTTAAAAAGTAACAAAGAGTTAGATAGTTTCAACATTAAGACTCAAAGTGGCAATACAGTTAATTCACAATTTTTTGTTGGGGAGAAAAGATTAATACAAAAAACTAATGATGCTAAGTACACTTTGCTAATGTCCATGTGAGAAGTTCTAACTATATGTTAAATCTAAGTTCAGAGTGAAGAGTGTTCAGTCTCCTAGGCAGAGTCTACAAGGCTCTAATTGTACTTCTCAGTGGACACTAATTTCAGAGGTGCCAAGAAAGAAAAGACAACTCATGGAAGAGAGAAAATGAAGAAGCTGGTTCTTGGGAGAAATGCTATTCATGTTATCTGTTAAAACAGAAACTTTTACAAACATAGCTTTATTTAATATCGTTACCTTATTTATTACTACTCAAACTACTACTACTTATTTACTACTACTCAAACATGATTAAGTTAATGTTATGTAGAGGTGACAGGCTGAAGCAAGTTAAATGCTTGGTAAACAGCCCTTTGGTTGAGAATCCCATAACGAAAGAAGTCATCAGCAGATCTCTAAGGAAAGACTGCAAAGAAACTTTAGTCTGTTATGAAAAAAGTAAAGGATCACATGCCCAGAATCTAAAACATAGTTACACAAAGTGAACCTCATAATATTCAGATAGTGTCTTAGGGAGTGGGTAATATTTGCTCATTTACTTTTTTTAGAGCCTTAGAAGACCACACTTGTTTTAAGCAGCTGCAAAATAATGAAACAGTTTAGAGCAAAATTGAGATTTGATAGGAATATCCTTGTTCTCATCAAAGAGTATGTTTAAGCCACGGATGCTTTATGAAACACAAAGCAAATAATGTGATTTCTGTATTTAGGAGCTGACATTTGCAAGAAGATGCTCAGGAAACATAGTGTGCTTCTTGTGGAAACATAGTGTGCTGTCTTTTGTATAGGGCTTCCAGGGTGGTGCTAGTGGTAAAGAATCCACCTGTCAATGCAAGAGACATAAGAGATGTGATTGGATCCCTGGGTTGGGAAGATCCCCTGGAGGAAGAAATGGCAACCCACTCTAGTATTCTTGTCTGGAGAATCCCATGGATGGAGGAACCTGGTGGGCTACAGTCCATAGCGTCGCAGAGTCAGACGTGACTGAAGTGACTTAGCACCAATATAGTCTTCTGTATAAGAAGATAATGTTCCTAACCTACCATCATTTAGTTTGAAGTTCTTTTCTTTCCATATACTTCATGGCCTTGCTACCCTCACAGCCAAGCACATAATTGCTGACTGAAAAAATAATTCATGGAACAAAACAAAATGAGATGAACTGCAATGAAGTTGATTTATCATTTATGCTTTTAGATTTCGATAGTTTGTGATAGCCAGGTGAACAAACAGTTAAATTAGAGACCACTTAAATTAGAAAATGCCTTAATCTGGTTCAGGGCAAAAGAAATAATTACATTATGGAAATTCATTTTTTCCTGGACATTTGCATTACATACACTTCAAAAACAGCTTTCTTGAGGTATAATTGACATATAAATATTTAAATATACAGTTTGATAAATTTTGACCTATGTATAACCCATGTAAACACTGCCACAGTCAAGGTAGCGAATATATTCCATATTCATTACTCCCAAACATTTCTACATGCCTCCTTCCACCCAGCATCACCTGTTAACTATTGATTTGACTTCTGTCACTATGGATTAGTTTGTGTTTTTCTAGTATTTTACATAAAGTTACCATACAGTATGCACTCTTGTTTTGTCTAGCTTCTTATACTCAGGAATTATTTTGAGATTCACCCAGATTGTACCATTCATCAATAGTTCATTACTCTTTATTGACATAGAGCATTCTATTGTATGGCTATACCACAATCATTCATTATGTTGAAGGATATTGAATTGTTGCCAGTTTTTGGTAATTACAAATAAAGCTACTATGAGTGTTCATGTATATGTCTTTACATAAATATATGCTTTCATTTTTCTTGGATAAATATTTAGGAATAGAATGCGTAGATCATGTGGCAGGTCTATATCTAACTTTTTAAGGAACCCAATCTATTTTCCAGGGTGCTTGTACTGTTTTACATTCCCATCGGCAGTGTATAAGAGTTCCAGTTGTACACAACACCAACACTTCCTATGATTAGTCTTTTTAGAATTGCCTTGTTTAAACTCCAAATATTTTAGGATTTTCCAGCTATCTTTCTATTACTGATTTCTAGCTTAATTTCACTGTGGTCTAAGAACACTCTTTATATGATTTCTGTTTTTAAAATTTGTTTTTAAAAAAATTTGTTTTAGGTGCCTATTTTAGATAGGCCCAGAATATGGCCTATCTTGGTGAGTATTCCATGTAAACTTGAGAAGAATGTATATTTGCTAACTGTTGGATGAAATATTCTATAAATGTTAATTAGATCCAGTTGATTGATGATACTATTTAGTTCAATTATATTCTCACTATTTTTTCCTTTTTTCTGCTGAATGTGTCATTTACTGAAAGGTGGGTGTTGAAGTCTCCAACTATTATATCTGTCTATTTCTTATTGCAGTTCTACCAGTTTCTGCCTCTTGTGTCAGATGCTTTGTTGTTAGGAGTCCATGTTAAGGACCGCTATATCTTGGATAATTGACTTCTCTGTCATTAGGTCATGCTCCTCCTTAGTCCTAAAGACTTTCCTTGTTTTGAAGTCTGCATAGTCTGAAATTAATATAGTCACTACAACTTTCTTTTGATTAGCATGGTATATCTTTTCCTGTAACATTCATCTTTTTCTTTTTCTAACTTCTCTGATTTTAACTGAACATTCCGTATGATTCTGTTTCTTCTCATCTTAAGCGTATCAATTATACTTCCTTAAATAACTTTTTAAGTGATTGCCCTAGGGTTTGTAATATTTCTTTAAGATTACTTTAACTTTTCTTTCAAATACTACAGTACCACTTCATGGATAATTGGTAATTAATTCTTTTAGCTTTTTTAGATTTAACCTTTTAAAAAGTTTGTATTTGTTTAGAAAAATATTTTCCCTGAGTATACAATGGTAGGTCAACAATTTTTTTTTTTCAGTTCATTTTGTTCCAATGTCTTCTCATTTGCATTGCTTCTGATGAAAATTTGTAGTCATGCTTATCTTTATTTCTCTGTGTGTAATGTGTCTTTTTTCTCTGATTTTTAAAATGATTTGTTTCTTCTTCATTGATTTTGAGTAATATGGTTATTATGTGTTTTGGTATGGTTTTCTTTCTTGTGCTTTGAGTTTGTTGAGAGATCTGTGGTTTTGTAGCTTTTCATCAAATTTGGAAAAATTTTGTCTGCAAATTCTTCTTTTCTATTTCTAAACTATCTGAGGAACTCCAATTACATGTCCCTTGAAATAATCCTACAGTTCACTGATTCCCTTTCCTTTCTTTTATTTTTTTCTGTTTACATTTCATTTTCTATAATTTCTATCACTATATCTTCAAGTTGACTTGTCTTTTCTTCTGCCGTATTTCCTCAGCTGATAATCACATCCAGTATATTTTCATTTGAAACATTGCATCTTCATTTCTAGAAGTTTTAGTTATTTATTTTAAATTAAATAATTATTGGCTGCACTGGGTCTTCGCTGCTGCCTGTGAGCTTTCTTTAGTTGTGGCAAGCAGGGATTGCTCTCTAGTTGTGGTGCATTGCTTCTCATTGTGGTGGCTTTTCTTGTTGCGGAGCACGAGCTCTAGAGCACGCAGGCATCAGTAGTTGCAGCTCAGGGGCTCAGTTTTTGTGGCACATGGGCTTAGCTGCCCCATAGCACGTGGAATCTTTTCAGACAAGGGATCAAACCCGTGTCTCCTGCATTGGCAGGCAGATTCTTAATCACTGGACCACCAGATAAATCATAAAAGTTTTATTTATTTTTTTATATGTATCTCCCATGATGCTACTTAACTTTCTGCAATATGGAATACAGTTATAATGTTTGTTTTGATATTAGCCTGCTAATTTTAACATCTATGTTTCAACTGATTTTTTTTTTTTCTCACCTCATTATGGGTTGTTGTTTTCCTGCTTCTTTATTTTTTTTAATTGTTTATTTTGCTGTGCTGGGTCTTCATTGTGGCAAGCAGGCTCTTCATTGTGGTTCCTTTAGTTGCAGCGTGTGGGGCTTCTCTAGTTGTAGCACGTGAGTTTCTTGTTGTGACACTCAGGCTTCTCATTGCAGAGCATGGACTCTAAAATGCATGGGCTCAGTAGTTGTGATGCATGGGCTTAGTTTCTCTGTGGCACGTAGGATCTTAGATCCCTAACCAGGGATCAAACCTGAATCTTCTGTATTGGGAAGTGGATTCTTAACCACTGGATCACCAGAGAAGTCCCCTCCTGCTTCTTTAAATGTGTAGTGATTTTTGATTGGATGCTAGATGTTGTGAATTTTACCTTGTTGGGTAGGAATAGTGTGAATCACAAGGTCTTCCGTTCTGGCTGGTGGTAACAGGAACTATTCTTTACCCTGTGTGAACATTGTTCCCTTTCATCCTTTCGGGTGGCTTGAACTTGGGTAGCTTCCTCACAGGCATATGCTTAGCAGTGCTTAGTTGCATTCTCAGGGGGAACCCTCTGCACATCTCTGAAGTTCTCTGAGTGTAGTTCTCCCCTCTTCTGTGTTAGGAACACTGGCTAACTTCATTCCTCTAGAGTTTCAGCTTCATTTTCTCAACTTCATGGGTTGGAGGAATCACTGGGCTCTGTCAGGATCACTCTCTGTGTGCTACAGCATGAAAAACTCTCTCAAAGTGATAAGTTGAGAGGGCTTATCTCAGTTCTATAGACATTCACAGCCAAGAATTCTTTTTTGGAGGGGGCTAGAGTTCCCTGGAGGATGTTTACCATCATTCCTGGCCTCTACTCCCTAATAATAGTGTCACTAGTTGTGACAACCAAAAATGTCTCCAGATATTGCCAGTATTTCCTGGGAGCCAAAATTGCTTTCAGTTGATAACTGCTGATTTAAGGATTTGAACACAGGTCCCTCAGCCTGGTACTGAATCCTCCAAAATATGTTTCTGTGTAACCTCTCCCAGCCTCATCATCTAGTCTTTTACTCATTCCATTCTCTAGCCTGACAGCTACTTGCTGTTCCCTATCAGTCCCTGAACACCAGTGCCCTGGTGTCCCGTTTGTGCTGTTCCCTCTGCATAAAAGGCCCTACCCATTTCTCTGTTTTTCAAAATTCTCCCTCCTTTATTTTATTTAATCTTAAAGAATGTTTATTTATTAGTTATTTGGCTGCATCGAGTCTCAGTAGTGGCAAACAGGCTTCTCTCTAGCTATAAGCATGTAGGCTCAGTAGTTGAGGTACACAGGCTTAAGGTGCCCCTCAGCATGTGGGATCTTAGTTTCCTGACCAGGGATCAAACCCATGTCCCCTGCATCGAAAGGCAGATTCCTAACCACTGGACCACCAGGGAAGTTCCAAAATTCACCCCCTTTAAAAGATCCATTAGAAATACCAACTTTTCCATGAAATACTTTCTGATTTTCTAACCTTATATAATTTTTCTTTACTAGTGGATTTGTCTTACTAGACCCACTTAGTAATTGTAAACTTCTCCTTCAGTTATAATCCAGTAGAGTGGAAGCATAAACTATTTCAACTCTTGCCCCAGATTATTAATGGGGATATTTTTTCAGATAGCAAAGATAAATACGCTATTTTATACACTTCATTTCAAAAAACCTTTTATTTTGTATTCGAACATAGCTGATTGACACTGTTAGTTAATAAAACAGTAATAGTTTCAGGTGTATAGCAAAGAGACTCAGCTATATATGTACACATGTCCATTCTCTTTCAAGCTCCCCTCCCACCCAGGCTGTCACATAGCACTGAGCAGAGTTCCCTGTGCTATAACCATAGGACCTCAATGGTTATCCATTTTAAGTATAGCAGTACACATTCATTTTTTAACATGCATTAATTTTTTGTAATAAATATGTTCTTTATTCTGTTTTTCCCAAACTTATTTATTTTTAATTGAAAGCAAATTGCTTCACAATATTGTATTGGTTTCTGCCATACATCAACATGAATCAGCCATAGGTATACATATGTCCCCTCTCTCTTGAAGCACATTCATTTTTAAGATAGGAATTTTAAAGACCACATATTAATAAACCACTGAAATGTAATCATGTCAATTCTAAGAAAATTTTCAGGAAAAATATCACCTTTCTGGGACTCTATCCTACTTATGAATTGGGGTTGGCCAGCAACCCAATATATGTGTGTGACTGTGTTTCAGTGCGAGTTTAGTAGGGGTAATTACGCCCCTCAGATGGTTAATTACTCTTAGATAATCTGTTTTACTGAAAGAGCCAAAAATATAAATGAAAAGAGCTTTTGAATTCTGTGTTTTATCTAACGTCTTAGTGTGTAAGTAGCAAAAGCAAATCAAAGGCCTACTTGGCTGGGAAACTTTCAGTCGTCAGCTTTGATGTTCATCTTTCGATAACCCAAATTATTTGGGGTAGAGGAAAGGCCGGCTCTTTAGAATTTGCTTCCACTGACCAGGGTCTGATAAACTTGCAAATTTTGATTTTGTGTGGCAGTGCCTGGAGTGCTGGGCGTTGCCTGTGAGCAGGCAGATAATAAGAACTGGGAAAAACCTACACTATTCTGTGGAAAATACGCGAACAAAAAATAAAGCTTGTGGGAATAGAGCACATGTGGATTTTGAACTGGAAAAGAGTTTAGAGGTAATCTTGTTCAGCTTTTAAATTTTGTTCATGGAAAAATGCATCCCAAAGATGTTAGGTGAAATATCCAATATGAATAGTTAGTTAGTGCTGGAACCAGAATTGGAACTCAACACTCAGAAGTGTTTTTATTACTATGCCAATCGTTTATTCACTTGGTCATTCATTCATTCTACAAGTATTTATTGAGAGCATATGATGTTTCAGGTTCTGTGGAAAAGATGGGCTTACAATAGTGAATAAAACATAAAGTGATTCCCACCCTCATGGATCTTACACACACACACACACACACATTCTCAGACATGGATCTTATACACTATTATGAACTCTTGAACACAGAGACAGGGTGCTATAAGAACATTCCATAGGGAGGCTGGTTAATTGGCACAGTCAGAGAAAGGTTCCACCAGTGTATAAATCCATTTTTTTCTCATCCTTCAAGTCTGACTTCCTATTTTGACTTCTAGGCCTGATTGCGTCTATGTTCACTTTCTCTCACCCTGAGGCAAATTCTCTTTACTTTTTTTTTACCTGCCAAACATCCACTTGTCTTCCTGAGCCTTTCAATGTCATTTCCACAGAGCCACCTTCCTTGACCCCACAGACTAGATTATACATTCCTCATTATATGCGTTCTCTAAGCACCATACACTTTTGTATAGTAATACTTCTCACAATCAATTGTGCAATGGTTTATTTAAGATCCAGCCTCCTCCCTAGACTGAAAGTTCATCAAGAGCAGAGACCATGGCTGCCCTGCTCAGTTCTACAAACAGTCCTGCCACCTAGCAGACATTCAGCAAATATTTATTGAACAGTTAATTGAATGAGTGATTCTGTCTCTCAGCTGCCAATAGTAATGCTGACCACCTTCTCCTTGAAACCTCAGAAGTCTGTGAAGTCAGAACCAAAGGTTCATTTAAGGGTCATGTTCCCTATTGTTCTTTCTCTTTCTCTTCGGTTTATCCTGAGTTTTTGTAGTTCTTGACATAAAAACAGTCCTCTTTCTAGACCTTATTTTCCTCTTTTAGTCTTTGGAAAAGGTAACTAAAATTAGCCCAGAGATCTAGTCAGTTTTGATTACAAGTGGGAAGCTCTGTATTTAAGGTTTGTCTGTCCACATGCCCCTCTTCATGTAGCTGACCAACGTGCTCTGGAATAAAGAAATGCCATCCAGCTGATGGTGTTGTGAACATTCCTTCAGAATGTACATTTCCTTGACATGTCTGGGGCAGGACATGCTCTGATGATAAGGAAATTCTGTCAGCGTGTACTGGTCCACGCTTTCCTGAAGTGGCCTGACTTCCTGGTACAGATACGGACACAAAGGAAGAGTGGTTTAGAACAAAAATAAGTTTTAAAAATGAGAAACATCAAGAATACAGAAGTCTGGAGGGGAAACCCATGTAAAAAGAAACACGCTGATATAGAAAATAACAAAAGATACTAAAAAACAAAAGCACACATGAATTTTCATAGGCTATTTGGACTTTACAAATTTGCTATGCTTTTTTAAGAAGAGCACATTCATGCATCTTGTTTGTCCTTCTTCAACTCAATTCAATACATTAAAGCAGGTTTAAGTACCTACTTGGTGTAACTCTAGCAGGACTTCAGAAATGAATAATACCATGACTCTCTTCAGAAAAGCAACAATCTAGAGGGAGATGTGGATATATTATGACTGTAATGCTAGGTATAAACAGTGTCCACCAATGTCGAGGCATAAACAACCTGTAATAGGAGCCCAGAAGGGTGCATGAAAATTGGACCAGGAGGAATCACTGATGTTCTTCATGGAGGTGTTAGCATTTAATTAGGCTGAAAAAAAAAGTGGGCTTTAATTGTCCAACAGAAATCATAAGGCAGAGGAATGGTGGCAGGAAGAAAGGGAAACATAAAGAATGCAGGCAGAGAGAGTATTCCAGGCTGAGAGAATGGCTTGACTGAAACTAAAGAGTTACAGTGCATTTGAAAACAGTTGTGTTAACCCCAAAGTTCAGGATTTGGGGCTGAAGAGGCTTGGAAGGGGAGAAGAATAGAAAAGTATCTGAGACTAAATTGCAGACAGTCTTCAGTTTCATGTTAAGGTAACTGGACTGGATTCAAGTAGGCCAGTGACCTTGGAAAGTTCATGAACCTCATGAACCATCCTAACCATCCTCCAAATGCATAAACTCTATAGGCATCTATTTTAATTTATTTCCACTTTATCCTTATTACATTTGTTTAGTGGAATAGTTTTGGTGGATGTTTATCTTTTTTATTTCTGTATTCCTGGCACTTCGCACACAGCTTAACTCGTGCAGGCATTCAGTAACTTCAGTGGGTGTTGTTTGCTTCCCCTCAGGCCTTGTTTGTATACAAATAACAAACTTCCATCACAACATATCAGTTCAGCTCCTTGCAAGTGACTGATCTGGACCATTCAGACCAAAGGGGTCTTTCTTACTAGCGCATGTTCTATCCTAGAAGCCACGTCAGATTTCTAATCTGTCTTGCTTTTGTGGACATAGCCAACTTCAGTTCCTTTTGGATTTTCCTTTGGATTGCCAATATTCTCTTTGGTCAGAAGACAGCCAACCTAGAAAATTGAAGACAAAAAGGAAAAAACCATTTTTCTATCATGAGCAATCCTGCAGTTCCCCTTAATGTTCACAGTAATTGCTTTAACTCCACACTTCAAGTTGCCTGACTTAGTTTTTCATTTCAGGGTCTGATGCACAATTCCTTGGAATTCAGTTGACATGTTAACTTTGAACCTTCAAAGAAGAAAAACTTTTCACTCCTGCAGTCACATGTGCATGAACGGCTTGCCTCTTTACATACAGAACAGGCTTGGCCGCCTTTGCAGAAAATTAAATAACTCATCCTTTTTATGCCAGTGCCAAACATCAAAAGGGCCAACTACCTACTGAGTTGTGTTCAAAGAACAGCTTAAAAAAAAATCAAGAGAAGAATGAAAGCCAAGGTTTCTGCAAAGCAAATGCTTGCAGGAAACCTCTGGTAGTCATGGAGTGAAATCCCATTTTCATAGTTCACTCTGTGCTTTTAGATACATTGAACCAGAGTTTCCTGTTGTATGTCTTATTCTTAGGGGTAAATTGGGTACTTTTGCTGTTTTAGAAATAAAATTAATTTGGGCCTCTCTGATATGTGCAGTAAAAATGTACCCCAGTGCTGATTCAGGGAAAGGAGATGACACTCCTGGGGCAAGAATAGTATGATCCATGGTATGGCTGAATCCATGGAATGCTTTCCATGGGGCAGGATTGTACTGCAGGAGCCTGTTGGATTAGTCCAGTTTATGTCATCCATTAAAACTTCTGTCTTCCATGAAACCACCTCTGTTTCCCATTGGCTCTGGGCTGAGTTGGAAGCAGATTTGGACCTCATTCCTCTATGGCTTTGCTTTCTGTCTTCTTCTCTTGCTAATGTGCCAAGTCTTTGTCATCAACACTTGCTTGTGCCTGTCAAAGACACTTGCTTGTGCCCCTTGCTCTGTTCTTTTTTTCTCCTTTCTTCTCTTCCCTCCCTTCCTCCCTTCCTTCTCTCCTTCCTTCTTTCCTTCTCTCTCTTGCTTGCTTCCTAGTAGAGGTAGTAACTAAAGTTTATTTGGAGGCATCTTGTTTTTTATTTGTGTTAGATAGGAATGTTTCCAGTAATTTACAAACAGAAAGACTTAGAACTGGACTAATTTGGTAAGGATGGACAGAGATGAGGGATAAGAGTATAGGGCATTGATATCTCCATCTTTCTGCTCCCAACTGCTGCTCTGCCAGACCCCATGTATCTCTGTGCCTGACCAACTCATTGTCCCATGCACAGTGGTGTTGAAGGGGTAGCTCAGTATGGCTTGGTTTTATACCATTTGACCTTGCTCCTCCAAGCATAGTTGATTGGACGTGCCAAAGGCAATCTGTCGACTGGCCAGTGACCTGTAGTATGACCTGGTAGAAGAAGTGCTGTGTTGATTATATTCTCTCCTATGAAGATTTTCAACAGATAAATATTGAAAAGTTCTATTGGAAGCTGAAGCTGAAAAATCATTAAATTAAGAGACTTAAGATGTCCTAAGTGAGCTATATTGTGAGGAAGCAGAAGATATGAGGCAGAGAAAAGATATACAGAGTCAAGCACAGGAGTGAAGACCTCTAAAATTGCCAAGTGAGGATTCCTGCTAAAACTACTGTTCAGTTAAGGCTCTGGGAAGCCTGGATTGTTATTTAAGTTTTATGACATTCTGTTTCCTTCTTAGTCATACGAATCTGTATAATAAGCCTCTTTCTGGGGCTACTTCGAGAGAGTTCATGTTAGAAATGCTTTTAGCTACAAGGAACAGAAAACTCAGCTGTCAGTGTCTTAAACATAAGGATGTTTATTGTTTACATAACAATAATTCCAGTTCCAGTGTTGGTTCTGCAATTTCATGATGTCAGTAAAGATCCTGGAGACTTTGCCCTCTGCATTGCCTTATTGCTTCACAGGACAGTGTTAGTTGCTCAGTCATGTCCAACTCTCTGCAAACTCATGGACTGTAGCCTGTCAGTCCTCTTTGTCCATGGAATTCTCTAGGCAAGTCTACTGGAGTGGGATCCCATTCCCTTCTCCAGGGGATCTTCTTGACTCAGGGATTGAACCCTGGTCTCCTGCATTGCTGGCAGATTCTTTACCACTTGAACCACCAGAGAAAGCCTTCAGTAGATAGGAGAAGGCAATGGCAACCCACTCCAGTACTCTTGCCTGGAAAATCCCATGGACAGAGGAGCCTGGTGGGCTGCAGTCCATGGGGTCGCAAAGAGTCAGACACGACTTCACTTTCACTTTCACTTTTCACTTTCATGCATCGGAGAAGGAAATGGCAACCCACTCCAGTGTTCTTGCCTGGAGAATCCCAGGGACGGGGGAACCTGGTGGGCTGCCGTCTTTGGGGTCGCACAGAGTCAGACACGACTGAAGCGACTTAGCAGCAGCAGCAGCAGATAAGGAGAGGCGTGGGGTGGGGGTGGGGCAACCCTTCTCTTTGAACTTCTTTGATAAACATCACTGCAAACAAAGCTAGTGGGAGTGATGGAATTCCAGTTGAGCTATTTCAAATCCTGAAAGATGATGCTGTGAAAGTGCTGCACTCAATATGCCAGCAAATTTGGAAAACTCAGCAGTGGCCACAGGACTGGAAAAGGTCAGTTTTCATTCCAATCCCAAAGAAAGGCAATGCCATAGAATGCTCAAACTACTGCACAATTGCACTCATCTCACACGTTAGTAAAGTAATGCTCAAATTTCTCCAAGCCAGGCTTCAGCAATATGTGAACCATGAAGTTCCAGATGTTCAAGCTGGTTTTCAAAAAGGCAGAGGAACCAGAGATCAAATTGCCAACATCTGCTGGATCATGGAAAAAGCAAGAGAGTTCCAGAAAAACATCTATTTCTGCTTTATTGACTATGCCAAAGCCTTTGACTGTGTGGATCACAATAAACTGTGGAAAATTCTGAAAGAGATGGGAATACCAGACCACCTGACCTGCCTCTTGAGAAATCTGTATGCAGGTCAGGAAGCAACAGTTAGAACTGGACATGGAACAACAGACTGGTTCCAAATAGGAAAAGGAGTACGTCAAGGCTGTATATTGTCACCCTGCTTATTTAACTTATATGCAGAGTACATCATGAGAAACGCTGGACTGGAAGAAACACAAGCTGGAATCAAGATTGCCGGGAGAAATATCAATAACCTCAGATATGCAGATGACACCACCCTTATGGCAGAAAGTGAAGAGGAACTAAAAAGCCTCTTGATGAAAGTGAAAGAGGAGAGTGAAAAAGTTGGCTTAAAGCTCAACATTCAGAAAACGAAGATCATGGCATCTGGTCCCATCACTTCATGGGAAATAGATGGGGAAACAGTGGAAACAGTGTCAGACTTTATTTTTGGGGGCTCCAAAATCACTGCAGATGGTGACTGCAGCCATGAAATTAAAAGACGCTTACTCCTTGGAAGAAAAGTTATGACCAACCTAGATAGCATATTGAAAAGCAGAGGCATTACTTTGCCAACAAAGGTCCATCTAGTTTAGGCTATGGTTTTTCCAGTGGTCGTGTATGGATGTGAGAGTTGGACTGTGAAGAAAGCTGAGTGCCGAAGAACTGATGCTTTTGAAGTGTGGTGTTGGAGAAGACTCTTGAGAGTCCCTTGGACTGCAAGGAGATCCAACCAGTCCATCCTAAAGGAGATCAGTCCTGAGTGTTCATTGGAAGGACTGATGCTGAAGCTGAAATTCCAATACTTTGGCCACCTCATGCAAAGAGTTGACTCATTGGAAAAGACCCTGATGCTGGGAGGGATTGGGGGCAGGAGGAGAAGGGGATGACAGAAGATGAGATGGCTTCATGGCATTACCTATTCAATGGATGTGAGTTTGTGTGAACTCCGGGAGATGGTGATGGACAGGGAGGCCTGGCATGCTGAGATTCATGGGATCGCGAAGAGTCGGATACAACTGAGCGACTGAACTGAATTGAACTGATAATTTTTATCGAGTGGGAAATCTTCCCAGAAAGCCCCTGGCAGAAGTCTCTTTGTGTTTCACTGACCATGATTGGGTCATATGACCACCACTGGGTCAATCACAGGCAAACTAGATTGAGATTGCACAGTTGGATTAGACTCACTGTGATTCATGTTCTGAGGCTGTGCCCACTGTTACTGGTAAGAAATTGGAATGATATTATCAAGAAAAGGGGACAATGACTATTGAGGCAAAAACCAACTATCGTAGATTAGATTGTCTGGAAACAGACTATAAGAGAATTTGAGATGTAAGTTATTTATTAGGATCAAAACCTGTGAGAGGAGAGAAGCCTCTAGAGACATAGCATCTGGGGTGGAGGGAGGGAGGCTCAAGAGAGAGGGGATATATGTATACTTAGGGCTGATTCACTTCATTGTACAGCAGAAACCACCACAACATTGCAAAGCAATTATTCTCCAATTAAAAAGAAAAGAGACATAGCATATAAATACAACGTAGCGTTCTGGCTGTAATCCTGGAACAGCAAAAGGATATTAGGTATAAACTAAGAAAATCTAACTTAACTGTTGGCTTTAGTTAATAGTAATGTATCCGCATTGGCCCATTAATTGCAACAACTACATCATACTGATATAAGATGCTAGTGATAGAGAAAATTGGATATGGAATATATAAGGACTCCCTACTATCTTCTCAATTTTTCTGTGCATTAAACATTATCCTAAAAAAGAAAGTATTTTATAAAACAAACAAACGCCTGTCAAAGGAAGAGGGAGGTAACAGCATTGGGCAGAAGAAAATGTTGAACTGCAGTGCATGCGCAACAGAAACTTGGCCAGCCCACGGTGGGGCTCTGAGACAGTACTGTCCATTTGCATGTCTGGGCTTTATCCTGCTGCCTTGCTCAGTCACTAGATGCAGACTATGCCAGGAAGGCACAGTCATGGGCAGAAAGGCTCTGAGCTGAGAGAGGCTGGCCCTGGAGAAGCCGACAGCAGCAGCCACGCTCCTTGCAGCTGGGTGGCAGTTCCTCCTCGATGGAGATCTGGGTGGTGCATGTCCATGTCCATCACACCAGCGCTGGGTACCTCAGGGAACCTCTGTGACAGGTGTGGAGATGTGCCACAGCGGCTGCTGGAGGTGCAGCCTTTCTGACACCATGAAGGGCTCTCTCCTACATCTCCTACATCAGTAGGAGAGACCTCGGTGAAGATGCCTGGGGAACTTCCTGCCAATCATTGCTGCCACCTCAGAGTCATGAGGTGCTTGTGGCCATGCAAGAATTTCCAAGAACTATACCGCAGGGCTTTTAGCTTCAGACTATTTATGAACTCTCTTTACTCCAAAATTACATGTGCAAGTTGGTTATTTAGAACCTTAAGTATACTTTTTCCCATAGAGATAGTAATAATTAGATTGACTAGTAAGCTCACAAAATATCACAACATATCTGAAGTGTAGTACGATTTTATCTTTACCAACTGCTATTGATGAAACTGTTTCTCTTAAGTAAGAGAATCAAAAAGTTAGAAGCTCTGGATTATGGTTCTAGCATGGCTGCTTTCTTAGCTCCATTAGGGCATCTTTTTCTGTTCTGTCAAAGGATGGGATCTAAGTAGATCATCTCTAGAGCTCCTCCTGTCCCTAAATTTCACTCTGTCTCTAAAGTAAACAGTCTGAATTAGGGAACAGAAACCATTTGTATATAATAGAATGAGAACATGGTTATAAATTCATATTTTTCTTGGGCTTCTTCACATGCATAGAATTATACAGTGTCATAAATTAGTAAAAGAGAAATGGGCCTCCATGCTAAATTTAATGTGGATTTCCCCGGATTTAACAAAGAGGTCACTGTCTTTCTCCAAAGAACTGGGCTTGGTTAGACCAGAACAATGTGTTACTCAGGGAATACAGTGAAGATAGTCAAATCCCCTTCCCTCCAAAGCCTGTCCAAGGTGAGAGCAATGCCTTCGTTGCATAGTGTTGTTGTGACCATTTATTTAGGCCACAGCTTATGTTGGTGTTAATATTCATACCAGAGTATGATTTTGAAACTCTCATTTCTGTTTGTAAGCTAAGAATCAGACATTCTACACTTGTCATTTGAAGT
Organism: Neotragus pygmaeus; assembly: GCA_006410875.1. Classification (NCBI taxonomy): domain Eukaryota; kingdom Metazoa; phylum Chordata; class Mammalia; order Artiodactyla; family Bovidae; genus Neotragus; species Neotragus pygmaeus. The sequence goes on from SJYV01023704.1 coordinate 1,124,252, forward strand.
CTTCATGTAAAGCTACTTGTAGTTCTATAGTGAAAAGGACCATAGCTTTAGTATCCAGATCATTCAGGAAACGGTCTCAACTCTGGAATGAATCCCAGAAGTGATTCAGGTGAATGTCCCTGCCTTTGCCTGGGTTATCTGGGAAATTAGACAGAGCTGACATGCTCCAGAAAAATAAAACATGTATTTTGCTTAAATGTATGACTTAAGCTCTACTGTTTGAGATCATACAAAAATTACACTGATCACTGTCGTGCACTATGTCATTGAATCTCCTTGAAACTTACCATGAGTCATTGGAACTTGTTTACCTTCAGCTTCTTCATTCATGAAATCAGGGTTGATAAAAATGTTCCAAAAGAGAGGACTGTTTGCATACTTTTATATTTAGTCTTTTGAATGGTAGATTCTCAATTCTCTGTGGTAGAATTCTTCATGATGGCACCCCATGATTTGATGTAGAAGAAATTTACATTTAATTCCCCCAAATCTTAAAGGTACATCAGTTTTGACAATGGTCATTAATATGCAAGAATTATAAGTCCCAATGTACTACTACCAGCCAATATTTTCAAAATTGCCCCCGATGCATCTTTTTACCAATGCTAATATCTAGTAGGGAGGTATTTCTGTCTATACTATTTAAGAGTCAAATAACACCTCATTAAAAAATAATTTCATCTAAGTAAGGCAGAAAACTTGCTTGCCTCTCTTCCCAGAGTGCACCATCTTCTCCTCTGTGGTGTGATCTAATACATGTGTAGAGCTGTGGGTCAGGTTGACCCACCTTTTTGCTTTGGCTTTGTCACCAACTAGCTTGTGGGACCAGGATCCACTGGATGTTCAAAAAATGCTAAATATAAGTTTTTAAAATTCTCTTAGTCTCAATGTTCTTATTGAGAAATAAGATAGTTGTCATGTATGGAAGATGCTCTTGATTGGCTAATCTTGTAATCATTTTAACCCCCTCTCCTTTTCCCTGTCTACTTCTCAGTAACGGAATAGAGACCGAAAGATGAAATATAACTTTGCTTAGCCTCCATTGCAGTTCTGTCTGCCTTATGTGACCTAGGGGGCAGGGTGCTAAAGGGTTTCTGAGAAGGGTGTTTTCCCTAGAGAAAGTGGCAGAGATATGGGGAGAAAACCTGTTCTCTGCCTTTCACTTCCTGCCTTGAAAGCAGTCGTTGAGGGGAAAAGGATGCCTGGAATTGTGACAACTGTTCTGCCTCATGCGTAAACAAGCATGAGGATGAAAAGCCAATCCTCTGAGGATGACAAGGCCTAGAGATGGGAATAGGCTAGCCCTTGGCCTGTTGCTCACCAATGGACTTATTATGTGAAGTGAATCACATGTCTTTAGTTCTTGAGGTCAAACTTAACTCCTTAGCAAAGTCAGCTTTTCTCTTCCTTGAAGCCAAAGTCCATCTGAAGGCATCTTAATGGCCATAAAGGGATGATTTCTAAAGTCACTTTGTTTTACGATTTTTTTTCTTCCAAATCAAGTATCTTCCTTGATATTATCTAATTATAGGTGAGTTTCATTTCTTTCCCTGTCTTCTTTTGCAGAGGTGCTAATGAGCAGTGAAATAACAATAGAGTTAATTAATAGGAGACAAAAAAAGTAAGAGATGCAGATTTGAAACTAACCCACATTTACATAACCAGAAAGTAATCATGAGGAAAATGCACTGAGGAAACTGGGGTACCTTGGGGTGATCATCTCCATTTCCCTTCTGCATTCCTGGGAGCTATGTGAGCTACGTGAACAGAATATAACAAGAATTTTAGTGAGTCATTCCATCCTATTAAACAACTTCAGACTCGACAACAACATCCTTCCTCAAATAATTTTTGTATAATCTGTGGAGGAGGGTAGCTTCCATACACAGGATGGAATAGTCAGTGAAGAAGGTCACATTGGGACAATGGGGAAATTAATCTGGCTTTGTATTTGCATTGCGTCTCTAATTCCTGGTGTCTGATAGCTCTTTACAAAGTCTAAGAAAATGGAATTGAACAGAGATTGTGGAAGCACCTCCTAGAGTCATTTTCGAGCTGCCTTCATGGGGTACTGGCTGGTTTCCTCTGGGAAACAGAGTGCTCGTAACTTCAAGAAGGACAGTGTAAGTTGGCTTGAGAACAGAATTCATACCCAGCATCTGTGAAGGATTTGCTCTATTTGAGTCACTGTGAATGGTGGGGCTTTTTGTAAATATGCATTATAGCCATATATATCAGGTTGACTAATAAACCCTCTGCTCAAGGGTTCTTCCTGTCATCTGCCTGACCTGATGTGAGCACTCAGCATGTGCCTTCTTGTGACTTTGTACATTTGATTAGTCAAGGCCTCCTAGGCCTCACCAAGAAGCAAGTGTTTAGCTAGATACTTTTTAGATAATAATTTAAAAAAATGATGGATAGTCCAAGTCATTGATAAAGCAGAATTATGTTAAAGGGGTCTTTCTCCATCATGCTGCCATTTTATTATTTTTCTTGCTAATGTTACCTGTGTATACAGAGGTATAAATTTTCTCCCCTTGGGTGTATGTATGTCAGTTCTCACATTTATATACATTTGCAATCAGAGAAGAGATGCAGTAGCCCTTGAGTTTAGTGCAAACGTTAAGAACTCTGGCCCAGAGTTGACCAGCTGTGAGAGAGATAATAATAGGCTGATCCGGAGCTACTTTTACCACCTCTCTGGACCCAAGTGCCTGATCTGTAGAGTGGGACAACTATCTTAAAATTACCTTTAGGATGATTTCTTATAGCTCTAACATGCCATGATTCTATAGAGTCTTCTGAATAAAGGTAAGTCTATTCATTATTTTAAAAAAGTGGTCTTTTAAGCTCTGAAAATGATTTCAAGGGAGCAAATCCCTTGTAACTTCAAAAGGATTTTGAGTAATTGCTTTTTCACCACAATGTTTTCTGGAAGCAATGTATGTCCTGATCAAACTCCCACTATATTCCTTTGACACTTGATTTCTCTTTTAAAATAGTGATGCCTGACACTGCTCTTATAATATAACCATTTTTAAGAATAACAGTGAAGCCAAGACTTCCTTTTTTGAAAATGGCTTTACAATCATGTTCCAATGTGCATATTAAAATGAAAACCTAGAGGTTTATTTACAATATAAACAAGATGCAAAACTTGTTTTTAGTGGGAGCAGGAGGAAACTTTGGGAAATGATGGATATGTTTATGGCATAGATTGTTTTGGTGGTTCCATGGGTGTATAAATGCATTTCTGCTGATCATTTTTGCAAAAAGGATTCGTATACATTAAGGAAGCCTGTTGGACCCAAAGCATAGTATGAAAAGCTAAAGTTAAGCAGTCTGAATGAAAGCCTTATTTTATTAAAAAAAAAAAACTAGAAGAGAAGGGAGGGACATGAAAAATAGTAGCAAACACTTCTATGCTGCCACTTTGTATGAATGAAACACTGTTCTATGTGCTTTATGAATAGAAGTATATTTAAAGCTCATAGCAACCTTAAAGACACATGATATCATCATCACCTTGATTTTCCAGTTTAAGAACTAGAGGCATATTGAGATTAAATAGCTCGCTGAAGCTCATTCAGCTAATAAGTGGCAGACAGAGCTAGCATTTTTGATCCTAGGCAATCTGGCTCCAGAGTCTGTGTTCTTAATCCTGTAACTCTACTACCTTTGTTTAATTCCTCTGATCAGATGCAGTCTAATAGTGGGTCCTGATGAACTTCCTGTAATCCAGGGTACAAAGGCCATTTAAGGATCCCTTAGATGTCCATATTGTTTTTGGCTTGGAATGGAAGGAAAGAACATTGTCCTCTCTAAGGCTGAAAGATTGCTGTGTAGTCATACAATTGCCAAACAACACCATCTGCCTCCTAGGGGTACGGTTGTCATGATAATAACCTATCTTTCTTCACCTGGTCTCCTCCGTGTTCTCCCTTCCATACACTTAAGCCAGAAAACAAGTGGAACCCCGAAGAGTTTTATAATGATTGTCATTAGGTATACATACGTATAAAACATTTCTGTCCTTTGGAAGTTGATTGGCCAAAGAGAGAAGGAGAGAGAGAGAAGAAGGTGAACCAATCACACAATAGTAAGATGTGCTGAGAAACAAGTGTGGGCTGCCCTTGTCCAGGAGGGCTTCACTGAACATATGGATTAAGCTGGGCTTTGAAGAATGATTATGTTTTGGCCAGGCCAGCAGGATGGTCAGAAGTAGAATAAAAGGAAGAGATGGTAGGGAGTCACTGCGGCTGAAGGGGTACCATCTTTCCACTCTCCCTGGGAGGGATCTAGGAGGGCTGGGAGGACACAAGCAGGGATGGCTCGTGTCCTGCTGATGCTGCAAAGTGCTCTGATTTGCTCTCCCTAAGTCCCAGCTCTTTCTTAGGCCCAAGAAGATGGATGATGACTATGTTCTTGTATGCAAAATGGGTGATCTGGGTCCAATGAGACATATGTCTTCTAGTGAGTTCTCTATGAAGCAATGAAAACTGTATTTGAAGAATGTTAAGGGAGTAGCTACAATACCGGTAGGAACTGACATAATAGCTGGATGGATTGAAGCCCTTAGGCTGTTAAAGCCCCAGTAATTACATAGTGCAATAACATCAAATTGGACAACAGCTACAGTTTACTCTGCATGCAAGAGCTCATGATAACCACATTATTCCTTTGCAGAAGAACATGAAGTCCTATATGTGCTTAAGAGGAATTTTCTCATCTGTCACATGGGGACAATAACTGTCTCTACCTCAATGGATTGTTGTAAAGATTAAATGAGTTTATATACATAAAGTGCTTAGACTAATTCCTGTTGGTTTATACATCACACATGGAGAAATGTTCTTTAGAAGAAGGTACTAGCTAGCTAGCTAAAAGAAGTGATACAGGCCACATGTGAAAAACGTATGTTCAAAGAGGTGAGTTTTAGAAATGGGGCTCAGAGGGACAGATCCTTTTCCAGAGCCTAAGGGGGATATATAGAAGACATGCTGATCTTCGTTTCTTTAAGGGGTATATCCTGCAAGGAGTGACTTTCTCTAAGAAATGTCACATGAACCAAGTCTGATTCGAGAACAGTGGGGTACGTAAGAAATAGAATTTGCCTTATTTTTCATACATTTTTAACAAACTGGTAGTTGTTGAACAAAGCTTTATTATATTTCATATGAAGCAAAAACAAATGGTAGGCTATAAAAATGACCCCAATATGATAACTCAGTAGCTTTTATTCTTGAAAATTATCTGCATTTTGCAGAGGGGGTAAAATGAATCAGAGGATAACATCTTTTTTTTAAAGTTAATTTTTATTGAAGTATAATTGCCATACAATGTTGAGATAGTTTCTACTGGATAGCAAGATGAATCAGTCATATATATAAATATATCCCCACCCTTTCAGACTTTGTTCCCATTCAGGTCAGGTCAATTCAGTTCAGTTGCTCAGTTGTGTCCAACTCTTTGTGACCCCATGGACTGCAGCATGACAGGCCTCCCTGTCCATCACCAACTCCCAGAGTTTACTCAAACTCATGTCCATTGGGTCGGTGATGCCATCCAACCATCTCNTGGGGCACAGGGTTATAAGATTGTGTTTGCAGGCCCCACCCACCCCTCACCCAACACAAATCTCCAAGTTTTCAAGGTTTTCTTTCAATATCCAATCTGTCACTCTCTGGGGATCCCTGAGGTTTCTCTCTAGTGACCTGTGTGGGCCAGCCTGCCCTCGCCCTTTCCAAAGTCTGGATTTTCTCTACTTTTCTTTCTTTCCTTCTTCCTTTCTTTTTATCATTCAGTCATTCATTCCAGGCTCAAATTTACCTTCTTAGAGTCCTTTCTTCTTTCCTTTATTTTGCATTACAGTTTCATCTCTCTCTAATCCCTTACTTGGTTTTTCTTCTTTATGAGTAAACTTTGTTGTTCAGTTACTCAGTCGTGTCTCACTCTTTGCGACTCCATGGACTACATCATGCCAGGCTTCCCTGTCCTTCATTATCTCCTGGAGCTTGCTCAAACTCCTGTCCATTGAGTCAGTGATGCCATCAAACCATCTCATCCTCTGCCACCCCCTTCTCCTGCCCTCAATCTTTCCCAGCATCAGGGGCTTTTCCAGTGAGTCAGCTCTTCGCATCAGGGTGCCAAAGTATTGGAGCTTCAGCTTCAGTATCAGTCCTTCCAATGGCTATTCAGGGTTGATTTCCATACTTGACATTAATTACTTAACATCTTCAGACTCTGTCCCTCCTATTAGAACGTCAGCCCTAGGAGGGTTAGGACTCTACCTTATGTTCATCTTGAGATCTGCAAAGCTTGGGGCAGCACGTAGCACAGAGGAAGAGCTCAGGAAATATTTACTGAATCTTAAACTCATTTGTCCAACCCCTGCGGAGTAAGACAATTCCAACAGAAAAGTCTCCTTACAAGTTGTCTTTGAAGTGGATCTGTCCAGACACCTGGCTTGTCCACTGATGCCTGTAACACAAGCCATGTGGACAACCCTGCTGCTTCAGGGTGGACCAGAAAGCCTTAGCAAAAGATGCTATTTTTACTGGGGGTTCAGACATTCTTCCACCTGCTCAGGGAGCCCACAAAGTTTTCTCAGGGTTCTTAGCCTGCTCCCACCCAACTAAAAAGTACAGCTCCCCTTTTGATAAGCCTTACACATCAAGGATCTGCCCAAGATTTTGTTTAAAGAAGGACTTCCGAGTAGAAAACAAACTTTTGAGAAAGGAAATACTGTCTTAAAAAAAATTTTTTTTAAACAGAGCAGCATGTAACGTACTAGCACAGGGACCAAGGGGTCTGATAGGAAATCTTTTCATATAGTCTAGGCAACTACTTGGAAAAGGCAATGGCAGCCCACTCCAGCACTCTTGTCTGGAAACTCCCATGGACGGAGGAGCCTGGTAGGCTGCAGTCCATGGGGTCGCTGAGAGTTGNAAAAAAAAAAAAAAAATCTTTCCGTAGACTTAGGCCATTTCTACCCCCTACCTCTGACTGAGTGTCCTTGGTCACTCACAAGTGCAGTGGGCTAGGAAACCAATTTGTCATGAAATAGCTGTTACATTAGGCAAATCACTTGACCTCTGTATGCCTCAACCACCTCCTCTACAAGATGCGGATAATAATCTATGTTCTATGAACCTCATAGGGTTGTCAGAACAAAACAATAAATGTAAAAGCATTTGAGGAGTTTAAAGCATAGTAGATAGAATTGTATGACTGCAATAAAAGGTAGGATAGAAGTTTCTCAAAAAATTAAAAATAGAACTACCATATGATCCAGCAGTCCCATTTCTGGGTATTTATTCACAAGAATAGAAAACAGAGTTTTGAAGAGGTATTTGTACACTCACGTTCATAGCAGCACTATTCTCTGTAGCCAAGAAGTGGAAGTAACCAAAATGTCCATTAGTGAATGAATAAATAAAATGTGATGTGTCCTTATTCAATGGAATATTATTCAGCCTTTAAAAGGAAGGCACTCCTGTCACATGCTATGATATGGATGAAGTTTGATGACATTATACTAAGTGAAATAAACCAGTTGCAAAAAGACTAATTCTAAAAGATGACGCCATTATATGAAGTAGCTAAAGTAGTCAAATTCATAGAAACGGAGAGTAGGATGTTGGTTTCTCTAGGGGGAAGAGAAAAAAGGTGTTATTGTTCAATGGGTATAGAGTTTCAGGTTTGCAAGATGAAAAAGTTCTGGAGATTCATTTTACAATGTGAATATACTTAGCACTACTGAACTGCACATTTAAAATGATTAAGATGGTAAACTTTGTTGTATGTTTTATACCCCAATTTAAAAAATCATGATAGAAACAGAAGGTATTATTATCAACCATACAGACAAACCATACATAATACATTACAAACTATAACACATAATCCAGTAGTCATGTACAGATGTGAGAAATGGACCATAAAGATAGCTGAGTGTCAAAGAATTGATGCTTTCAAATTGTGGTGCTGGAGATGACTCTTGAGAGTCTCTTGAACAGCAAGGAGATCAAATCAGTCAATTCTAAATGAAATCAACCCTGAATATTCATTGGAAGGACTGATGCTGAAGCTGAAGCTCCAATATTTTGGCCACCTGATGTGAAGAGCAGACTCATTGGAAAATACCTCGATTCTGGGAAAGCCTAAAGACAAAAGGAGGAGGAGGCAGCAGAAGATGAGATGTTTAGAGAGCACCACTGACTCAATGGACGTGAATCTGAGCAAACTTTGAGAGATAGTGAAGGACAGGGAAGCCCAGTGCACTGCAGTTTATGGGATTGCAAAGAGTCAAACGTGATTTAGTGACTGAACAACAATCCAAGGAATTAAGCAGGTAAAGATTAATTTTAAAAAATAATTCTTAAAGTGAGTAATATACTAGAATTCCCTAAGGAGGTCTTTTTCAAAATACATAGATCAGGATTCTAGACTACAACTATCAGAAGCCATTCTGATTAGTTGTATTGGTTAAGATTCTTCAAAGAAACAGACCCAATAGGATGGGTATAAAGATTTATTTTAAGAAATCAGTTTACATCATTATAGAGGCTAGCAAGTGGAAAATCTGCAGGGTGGGCTAGCAGACTAGAGACCCATAGAGGAGCCAAGGTTGCAGCCCAAGTCTTTCTTGCTGGGGAGGTGAGGTGCTGAACATCTTTGTTTGAGATGAGTCATGCCTTCAGCTGATTAGATGAGACCCATCCACAATGGGAAGTGCAATCTCCTTTACTCAAAGTCTACTGATTTAAATGTAAATCTCATCCAAAAACACCCTAACAGAAACATCCAGAATAATATTTGACCAAGTATTTGGGTGCTGTGGCCCAACCAGGTTGACATTAACTGTCACATTAGCTTAAGCAGAAAAGGAATTCACTGAAGGTGTTTGTTTCACAGACTTCCCTTGGTTCCTGGGAAGACCAAAGAACCAGGTTGGACACTGAGCAGAAACTGATGTGGCCCAGAGAGTCAGTGCTCCCAACTCACGCTAACTAGGCGGCTGCCTCTGTCTCTTCTCCAGAACACTGAACACCCAGCCTGCCCTACCACCTCTGGCCCTCTGTCACTTGTCTTGGATTCAACATCCTCGGTAGGAGCAACCCCAGGGGCTGGGCCTAGTTCACGTGCCACGATTACCAGGAAGCCAGACAGTGAGCACATGGCACAGGCAGCTTTGTGGTGGGAGGCAGGCCCTACTTTCCACCAAGACCCACAATGGGGAATTTCCCAAGCAGAGGAAGGGGACTTAGATATTGGCCGGTCCAAGAGATGATACTACATAGAGTTCCACTCCCAATTCAAAGGAATGTAAGGGTAGGTAGGCAACAATTTTCCCTGGGTGATTCAAAGTCACTTTCTCTCCACCTCCATTCCCGTGTTGGGTATCTTGCTGTTTTAGAAACAATTTTGACATTATGCTATTTTCTTATGCCCTATTAGCTATGAACGGAGGAGGCAATTGCATCCCACTCCAGTACTCTTGCCTGGAAACTCCCATGGATGGAGGAGACTGGTAGGCTGCAGTCCATGGGGTCACTGAGTCAGACACGACTGAGTGACTTCACTTTCACTTTTCAATTTCATGTATTGGAGAAGGAAATGGCAACCCACTCTAGTGTTCTTGCCTGGAGAATCCCAGGGATGACGGAGCCCAATGGGCTGCCGTCTGTGGGGTCGCACAGAGTCGGACACGACTGAAGCGACTTAGCAGCAGCAGCAGTTATGAAACCATCATCAAAGCTCTGACTAAAAATAAGAAAAACTGCATAAATTCCCTCTACACATGCAGGCCTTACCCTGGTGTGGACTTGAATGAGGATGCTCTCGGATCCAAGAGTCTGATATCAGTTCTAGCTATTTTAATTAATTTACTGGGGGGTACAATATGGCTTATAGAGCCAATTGGAGACCAGCAGTGAAGATTTGGGAGTGGGCTGCAAACCAAGCAGCCCTGAGTGTTGAGAAGCTGATGTTTCAGTGGTAATGGTCAGGCCCTGACATCACCTCAGGGGATGCTAGACTCTGTGGATTCCACTATTACCTCTTCTTAGTCAAGATTTAATGCAGAAGGCAATGGCAACCCACTCCAGTACTCTTGCCTGGAAAATCCCATGGGCGGAGGAGCCTGGTAGTCTACAGTCCATGGGGTCGTGAAGAGTTGGACACGACAGAGCAACTTCGCTTTCACTCTTTACTCTCATACATTGGAGAAGGAAATGGCAACCCACTCCAATATTCTTGCCTGGAGAATCCCAGGGACAGAGGAGCCTGGTGGGCTCCTGTCTATGGGGTCGCACAGAGTCAGACACAACTGAAGCGACTTAGCAGCAGCAGCAGCAGTCAAGATTTAAAGGTCTTGAGCCTGTCAGACCACTTGCCTGTACCTTGATTCCTGGGGGAAAATCTTGTCTCAGACTTTCCTTTTCTCTAAAATTATTAATACACACTATGGGGAAATCCTCCCTTTTTGAAAGAGTCAAAACCAAACAAAATAACATAAGACACACACACACACACACATACACACTCTTCTAGCAATCAAAGCAGTAAGTGATCCCATTAAATATTGCATGGACCTCTTTTAAAAAAAATTGATTTATTTGGTTGTGTCAAGTCATAGTTATGGCAGGTGGGATCTTTATAGTTGCGGCACGTGGGATCTTTATAGTTGCAGCATGCGAATTTATAATTGTGGCATGTGAACTTTTAGTTGCAGCATGTAGGATCTAGTTTCTTGACCAGGGATCAAACCTGGGTCCTCTGCATTGAGAGTGCAGATCTTAGCCACTGGACCCCCAGGGAAGTCCCCGAACGGGCCTCTTTGGTTCTACCTTGCCCTGTTTCACAGTCTTTCTCTGAATGATTTGTTCCTGTTCATCCTCTTGTCCTCTGTGGTTGTCACTGTTGCTGTTTACCAAATAATTTCACTTCAGACCCTTTTGGGTACATGATTGGATTATACTCTCATCCTCCTGAGACTGAATGTGGCCATGCATTTTATTTTGGCCAGGAAAAGTTGAATGGACGTGACTTCTGTGTACAGGCTTTAAGAGTCTGTGCCTGATTCGCCACACTCACTTCTCCCTGACATGGTTGGTGATCACTGAAGCACATGTCCAGATAGAGCTTCCGTCAACGTGGGTCCCGGAGGGATTAAAATGAATGAATCCACCAGTCAACCCAATGGAGGTGAATCAGAGCAAGAAATACACCTTTATTGCCATTAAGATATTAGGGTTGTTACTGAGGCATAACTTAGATCACCCTAACTGATCTAGCTGATCTATTCCTTCTCACCACCCCTAGCTAGGCTTTCCACAAGATCCTGGATCTCCTGTTCTCTCTCTCTCAGTGTATCCTTCTTATAGGTTCAGCTTTTGCCTCCCTGCACTAGGGTTAAGTTGTACCCTCTGCCTCGGCTTCCCACTTAGAATTTCCACTAGCTACTTCCACCTTTCAGTATGTGTAGGATTGAATTCCTCCCAATCTAATTTTTTGTGAAACTTCTCTGTCTCTCCCAGGTCATTATCAATGATCTGAGTTCTATATCTGAGAGACCTCTTTGATGCATTCTCTGCCTTTATCCCCATTTCTAATCAGCCACCAGATCGTCTTCTATCTTTATGTGTGAAGTCTCTTGAGTTTATCCTTGCCTGTCACTTCCCATCCTCCCTTGCAGCTAAGAAAGGCATATGAATAAATACACTGCATTTAATCACTAGGGTTGCCATAACAAAATACCATAGCTTGGGTACGAAAAACAGTAGAAAGTAATTTTCTCACAGTTCTGGGGCTGAGAGTCCCAAATCAAGGCGTCAGGTCTAGTTTCTCCCGAGGCCTCACTCCTCGGCTTGCAGACCACTGCCTGTTCACTCTGTCCTCACATGCTCTTCTGTGTGTGCACCTCCCTGATTTCTCTCCTACTCCTTATAAGGACACCAGTCCTGTTGGTCTAGGCCCCACTCCTTATGACGTCATTTAACTTAAATTATCTCTTTAAAGATTCTATCTCCAAATACAGCCCCATCATGGGTAAAAATATGGAATTGAGGGGATTCAACTTAGTCCATAAAAATCTGCAATCAACCCTGTTGGGGTGAGGCTCTGACTCAGGAACTAGTGAGGGAAGGATGTGGAGGCTTTACATCCAGCAACAGTGGCAGAAGCCATGGCGTATGAGCTTCTTGGCTCAGAAGTCACAATGGGGCTGGAAGCATGGAGACTGGTCTCAGTTTGAGTTTCCAGGCTCCAAAGTTGTCAGAAGTGGCACAAAAATAACAGTGCCAACAAATGGCCAGCGCCTGGTAGTAGCAATCATGATTATCATTAGACCAGCTCTGCAATGAGATAGGCAATATTTCTAGAAGTTGAACTTCAAGTGTGATTCTCCAATCTATCTAACAGTTCTCTTTGCCTTATGTTTATGTTATGTTTATGGTGCACAAGAAAAATAACAGCTCTTGTAGCTTATTGATTTCTTGTTTGCCTACACTGCATGCGTGTGAGATCTTAGTTTCCTGACCAGCATCGAACCTGTGCCCCCTTGTAGTGGAAGTGCTGAGTCCTAACCACTCCCCTTGTAGCTTATTTGGTATAAATAATTAGTTATTCAATACGGCTGTGCATCATGAACACATCTGTAGAAAATGTTCAGTTCAATTAAAAAAATTCTCATTGAAATTATAGTGATTTGGATACTTTCAAGAATAAGAAGACATCTTTGGGGTTGAGGTCTCTATGTAATAGAATCAGCTTGACCAAGTTGTAGATCCTGGGTCTTCTATATCCTTTACATAAAGTTCCTTTCTTCTAATCACTTGGAGTTGAAATAAAACTCCAAGTTTTATATCACTGCTTAAAAAAAAAAATCCTGATGCTAAGATTATGGGCAACTTGGTGCCTGTTCAGCAATTTATCTTAAAAATAAATTGTCAAACACATATTCCTCAACCAATCAGTGTCCAGATGGATAGGCCAGCCCAAGCTATGTATTAGCTTTTAAGGTGGGAAATGTGGCTACAGTCCTTCCAGGTCAAGGGTGATGATTCTCCAAAAGAAAAAAAAATGTTTTAACAATACTTTCAAAAATACACCAGCTTGGGGTGGGGATATATTCTCTACCTCTCCAAATCATACTGGCTATTTTCCTGTTCTGCCAGTGAGAGGTCAGCTCTTGTGTTCTAGACACTAGTGATGACCTAGGGCTTTCTGAGGAAGAAGCTGTCTATTTCTAAGGGAAACAAATGTTCTTTGAAAGTGAGGGAAGATTGTCCTGGGCCAGAGGGCTGTGTGCTGTGTTTCTGCTCTTCTATCCTATTTTACTGCTTTTGAAGCTAGCCTAATCACTCTTCACTGGTGCTGGCAACATCACCAACCACTGTTTCCATTCATAGCTTTGCAGGAGGCCATATGTGGTCTTTTGACAGCCCACTCCCTGCACCCAGGGAGAATTGGACGCATTGTTTCATGGGGCTTCCTTTAGGCTAATCTGAAGAGTGTGAAAGAATCCATTTAAAGAAGTCTTATGAATAAGAACAAAATAAAGATCAAACCCAGGCATAATCAAAAGCTGTTTGTTAACAGACAAGATGTTCTTCAAAGCCTTTATCAGGAGCCAGGGGAGACTTATCTTGTAGTGTTGTGTGGAGAAAGTAGGCGGATGTCGGGGGGCATTCATTTGAAGTTCTAAACAGATGACTGCTGGCCTGGCAGCTGGGCTCAGAATTATCAGTAAGTCTTTTGGTTTACATGGGCAGCACTAGTAGATAAGGGTTTGGGAAAAATAACAAGTCATGCAGTGGGTAATGTTCACTGGAGAAGTCCTCCAAAGCCTTTACCCACTTCCAGGAAGGAGCCATGTGCTATAAATTAGAGAAGCTCTATCCTAATCCTGGATCCCAGGCTTAGGAAATTAAGCTATCCTGGTGTCATATAAGCCTTTGTATCTACTTTTCAGATAAGAAAACAAATACATTGAGACATTAGCGTCCTCCAACCAGCACCAGACTGGGGCATATTGGTGCTTGCTTCCAAGGCTCTCTCTCATGCGTGCTGTTAATGATAATAGCTAACATTTCTGAATTTTTGTTTTATTATTTATGCCTACTATATGCCAGGCAGGCACTGTGCCCAAGTGATTTCATTTGGTCTTTACCCTAGACTCTTATTATCCCATTTTCCAGATGTAGCAACTGAGACACTGAGAAGTTCATGTAATTCACATAAAGTTTCACAGCTAATACCTCATAGAGCTGGGAGCTGGACATCTATAGCTTGCTCTACCCAAAGCCTCTGATCTTAATTGCTTATCATACAGCCATTCTAACTAGATCCACCAATGACTTCTTTTTTCCTTAGAAAATGGGAACTGAGCTGTTTTCACTTCAAACCTCATTTCTAGATGCAGGGACTAAGGCACATAGAGGCTCAGGTGAATCACACAGAGCTATAACGGTTCATGGAATTGACCATAAGAGAGGAATATTTTTATCTTATCATAAAAGACAAACTATGAGTCAAACACCAACAGGTTTAAGGACATGAAGGAGGTGGTGGTAGAAAAGTGACCCAGAATCCAGAGTTACTCAGGTACCCATCTAATTAATGTGTGTAATTATTCCTATCAGCAGGGACGTGTGTCTTAATATCACTTCTCAAAGGAATAACTACAAACTGTGTTCCCCAAACAGTAGTCATCAGTTATATGCAGCCATTTAAATGAAATAAACTAAGTAATATGTAACATTCAGTTCCTCAGTTCCATCACTCCTCAAGTGCCCAATGGCAGATACAAAACAGTCCCATCATAGCAGAAAGTTCTATCAGAGGGTGCTGCTACAAAACCTCCCTAGACCCATGCTCTGTGCTAGTGACTGGTTCCACGTCTCTGCTGTTCCTCCCTGCAAAACTCCTTCCAAGCGTCAGCTTTACTTGTTATCTCCATTTCTCCACCACTGTTTCTCTCCCCAGTCCATGCCATTCAGTCTTATCAATTACCTCACTGAACTCACTCTTTACAGAGTTGCTGATGATCCACATTTTGTTAAGGCCCGTGGTCAATGTCCTCACCTTGTCTATCCTCTCAGCTGCATTGGATGCTGCTGGTCACACACTCCTTCAAACACTTTTTTCTTTGAGCTTCTGGAAGACCACAATCTCTTGATTCTCCTCCTACTTAAATAATAACATACATGGCAGTCTCCTTTACTCCCTTCTCTCCAAAAACAACTCTCATTGTGGGGTCACTGGGGCTCAGTCCGTAGACGCTCGGTCTTAGGTAATTGCACTGTCTCTACAGGTGATCTCAATCGCCACAAAGCAGAAAGCTCAGCACACAGCTCTGGACTTATAGCCCCTGATGGCTTTCCATCACAGAATAAAATCCAAAGTCCCTCCTGTGGTGGCTTTCAAGGCCCTACCTGAGATTGTCTCTGCCTGCCTCTCCCTCTGTTCTGTCTGTGTCGGGTTTTTACCTGTCCTTTTGCTAGGCTGTTTGCTCCTGGCTCGGAGCCATTGGATCAGACTGCTTTCTTCTAGATCTTTCATTGGCTATTCCTTGTTATCAATTGGGTCTTAACTATCAGAAAATTGACCCTTGATCACTCTGGATTAGCAGCTCTCTCCATCACATGTATCTTGTCCTATTTTATTTCTTCATGGCATTTATTGGTCATTGAAATTACATCATTTATCTGTTTGTTATGGTCTGTTTTCTGCATATAAGCTCCTTGGGTACAGGGGCTCTGTTTCTCTCGCTCACCACTGTGTCCTCAGTACCTACCACAATATTTAGAACACAGTAGATGCTCAATTAAGTCTTCTTGACTTGAAATGTTTGCTGACTAACAATTTGACCAGGAGTCAGAGTGGGGATGTTAAAACTTTAAGGGACTCCTTTGAGAGTCAGTTAGAGGCAGAGGAAAAATCAATTACAGTAGTTAGTGAAATATACAGCTAGCAGGGGAGAGCTTTGTTGAATGAGCTCTTTACCCCCTGGCCTGCTAGGCGTATCTTAAACCAATTTCCTTCATATTTTATGGTTGTACCTATACCTTAAGAATGTCAATTTTCCTTCTTTTTGCTTATTTCCTCTCAAAGATATTAACCTAACAATATTACTTTGGACAAACCATTCACAGGCCTTGGTTTTCCTATCCATAAAATAACTTGATTTTTGGTAGAGAATACCCAACTTTCTTTCAACATTATATTTCTAATTGTCTAAAGTCACAAAAGAACCTCAGGCTATACTCTTTCTGAAAAACAATTTAACAGTAATTTCTAAAAAACTTTAAAAGTAACTTCACTTTTAGAACTTTGTCTTAAAGAAATAGTCACAAACTTTAACAGAGATTTATTCACAATGATATTTATCTTAGATTTGTTAATAATAATTTAAAAGTCAGAACTAGCTTAGATAAAAACAGTAAGAAAAACTAAACAACTTCAGATACGTATATGTTTGAATATTATAATGTTGGGATATATTTAAATATTGGAATAAAAATTTCAAGAACCATTGAAAATAAAGATTTCCACCAAAATACAATAATGAGGAAAAAGTTTTACAATCCAGTGTTAAATTGTTTATAAACTCAATCTGTAAAATACATATGCTCATGGGAAAAAAAAGTTGGAGGAAATAAAAATGAAACTTGTAATTACCTTTGGGTCATGAAACTAGTCTATTTTTTTTTGAATATTTGTCAGTGCTTTCCAAGTCATCTTTGATGAACTCTTTTTGCAGCCAATAAACTGCACTTTTAGGGAGGAATAGATTCTAGAGCTATGAATTTAGAGTTAGAAGTCTTGGGCTTTAGTACAGTTTAACTCAACAAATATTCACTGAATGCTTTTTATGAGTCATGTATGTGTCATAAGCTGGGAATGAAACAGGTAAGGCAGTCTATGGCTAAGAGATGGAAAACTGGAAATCTGCTGTGGAGGTTATCACAGGATACTGTGTGAGCTCAAGGAAGAAGGAGAGGGTGTTTGGGAGAAAGGGATGAGTGGGACATGGTGTCCGCAGGTATTGGGTCCTGGTTCTGGTCTCCTTTCCTTGCTTGTAACCTTGGACCAGTCATTTAACCTCTCAGCCTCTCAGCTCCCCATCTGTAAGATGGAAATAGCACTACCTGTTCTCTCTACTGAAGAGCTTGTGATTTTTGCAGATCATATTGAGACCGAGTATAGAAATGCTTTCAGCACCTGAGAAGTTTTGCCAGGGGCTCTTGGAGTTGACCTTCAGACAGCAGGAAGTAGAAACTTTGATTTAGTGACTAACAGGGCAGCCAGTCCTGGGGCCCACTGGATGACAGTTCTATTGTGTCCTGGGTGACCTTGCCACTTCTGCCTTCCTCTGAGCTTAGCCACTAGTTTGTGGTATGTTACTGCTCAAAAGAAGACCCAAAAAGCTGATTAGGGGTAAAATGGGACTTGGCAAGAGAGTCTCAGCTTTTGTACTGGAGTGTCCCCTCCCTCTTCTTCCTGGCTGCAGCTCTGGGGGTGATCTTCTGAAGTAATCATGTTTCATGACCCAGAGGAAATTGCGCTGCCCTGGAGGACCCAAGTCCCTTTTATTTTGAAATCAACAAGCCTGGAGACTATCTGGAATTAGACTGGGGGACTGGTGGGGCTGGTGACGGTTGTGTTCAGTTTGCAGCTGTTTAAGCAGGATTCTTTTGTGCACTGGCATCTTGGATTGGTCCCTGAGTCATCACACATATCAGAACAAAAGGGAAAGGATAAAGCTTCCCTCGGAATAGTGAAAGTGAAGTCACTCAGTCGTGTCCGACTCTTTGTGACCCCATAGACTGTAGCCTACCAGGCTCCTCTGTCCATGGGATTTTCCAGGCAATAGTACTGGAGTGGATTGCCATTTCCTTCTCCAGGGGATCTTCCCAACCCAGGGCTCGAACCCAGGTCTCCCACATTGTAGACAGACGCTTTACTGTCTGAGCTACCAGGGAAATCCATCTACTTACTCAGAAAGTCAGTACCACTAGACATAGGATTTCCCCAAATAGTCAGGGAATCTTCTTCTGCTTTTCTTTTTTGAGGTGGTACTGTCTCTTTCCTAGGAGTCTTTCCATTCCATTCTTTCTCTCTTTCCCACTGATATTTCTCCATTTTATCTCCCCTCTCCTCTCCATTCCCTTTCATTTCCAGCACATATTTATGGAGAATGTATTAGGCATCTGGTACAATGTGTTACGCACTGTGGGGAAACACATTGAAAATGCTACCAACAGTTTTAGATAAATACTATGGAGCTTTTGGAAAGCTATGACTACCAGGCAAGATGATCAGGTCAGACTTCATGAGAGAGGGGTCTTCTCTGCTGAGTTTTATCTTAGAGCTGGAATCTGCATATGCAGAAAGTGGATGCCATAGGCCAAAGAAGGACAAGGGGGTGGGACCACAGTATGTGTCTCCAGTCAGTGGAGTGAAAGGTGAGGGGCTGGAGCTAGAAGAGTCTGGCCAGTCTTCATTTCCCCCAGCTCTTAGGGGATGGGTAAAACCTCACTCAGCCATGAAAATTCCATTTCTTAGCATGAAACATTTCCCTCTTCCAATTCTGAAGGAGTAATCTCAGTACAGCTGGGCTTTTCCAAAATGTTTAACCCACTGGCTGAAGAATTTTGACACAACAGGATAGTTATGGCAAACCTGCAGTTCAAAGAAGATCTTTCCTTTTAAGTTACAGCAAGTATTAACATCATAATTAGCAACACCCATGTTTTGTGCAAGTCTGCTCTGTGTGACACTAAATAAAACCATCTTATAATTGCAGTCTCAGACCTTAAGAAGCTTCATTGTACACTTCTCTAAGCCAACAAGTGCTATGAGGGACTGGGTCTTATTTATTTTTGTAACTCTAATATAATGCTTCGTAAAATTTGTTGACCAACTAATGTGGACACATCGCAGCATGCATTCTGAAAAAATCTGGGAATGAGAATAAAGTGGTTGCAGCTCTGTTTTTCAGGAAGAAAAATTAGACAAAGCACATGAAGAGCTTTGCTTAGCCCTTCTGCTAGAATTTGACAAGTTTTCTCTTCCATTTTGGCCCATGTTGAGCTCTGTGCGGCCTTGGCAGCGAGGGGCCTGTCGTGTCTACCACATGGCTGCCCCCCTGCAGTGCCAAAGGATGAGGCCATTTGGAGACAATCACCTCCTGTCTCTGGGCTTTGACATCTGGAAGGTGGACGACCAACAGGCCTTGGCTCGGCCTCCTGGCCCTCAAGCTCACCGCATGTTTGTTGGAAGTTGTTTTTTAGGAGAAAGCCATGGTGGTGAAGGTCACCTTCTGGACAAATAATTCCAGTCCAGGGGCACCAGATGCAATAGGGAACTGAGACAATGACCAAATGAGCAAACGACTTCGTCTTAAAAGAAAATAAGATTTCAACAGAGCTCTGTCTGTCCTTTGCTCAATAGGATTGGCACTCCGTAGAGAAGTGGCCGAGGATGGCTTGGTTAGAATCCAATTTTAGTAATTAGTTCTATTCTCAATAAGGCGTGTTAATAGGTCCCATGTTGAGCAGGCAGAATCCCCTGTCTCAGGTGCCAAGTGCCAATTAATGAAACCAACATTCAGGTCCCACAGGTAAACAACCATTCCATACCCATTCTCTTAGATCAGTGGGCAGGCATTTCCTACTGTAGCACAAATCATAGATAGATAGACTCCAAGAAGACAGGATTCATACCTATGTCGTTTAACACTGTATTCTCAGTTGCCTGACTTACTCTAAGCATCTATATTAGATGGCCAAAAAACAACAGAAAAATAAATAAAAACCCCAATAATTCTTCCCTTCCCTCTATCCTTGCCTTTCGCAGTATGACTTCCTAGTTTCTGGCCTTGAGTCATGCCTTCTTGGACCCCACAGGACCTCCACATGAACAAGCTTAGGATGGCCTCCAGATATATGGCTCTGTCACCCTTATCACTCCATCTGACAACCAATCAACCCAAGTATAAGCTGCCAACACGGCCAGTAGGTGGTCACAGATGTATGAGTGAGTCTAGCTGAGACCAGGAGAATTGTCCAGCTGGGCCCAACCCCAAATATCAGCCAAAGAAGTATGAACTAAAAAAATGGTGGTTATTTTAAGTCACTCAGTTTGGGTGGTTTGTTATGCTGCAAAAACTAATTGATTAAGCACCCAATGTATATTTGCTGAGAGATGGATGGATTATTGATTAGATATTGCCCAGCCTTAAACAGAGGGGAAGGCAATGGCACCCCACTCTGATACTCTTGCCTGGAAAAATCCCATGGGTGGAGGAGCCTGGTAGGCTGCAGTCCATGGGGTCGCTAAGAGTTGGACACGACTGAGCAACTTCACTTTCACTTTTTACTTTCATGCATTGGAGAAGGAAATGGCAACCCACTCCAGTGTTCTTGCCTGGAGAAACCCAGGGATGGGGGAGCCTGGTGGGCTGCTGTCTGTGGGACTACACAGAGTTGGACATGACTGAAGCAATTTAGTAGCAGCAGCAGCAACCTTAAATAGCTTGCCTGGTCACTCTCTTTTATATTATTGTTTTACTTTCTTTCTAATATTTACTACAAGCAGAAATGACCTTGTTCACTTAGCAATTTCTTTACTATCATGTGAGCTGTATGAGAATCAGAGGACATCTTGCCTGTCTTCAGTTCAGTTCAGTTCAGTTGCTCAGTCGTGTCCAACTCTTTGTGACCCCATGAATTGCAGCATGCCAGGCCTCCCCATCCATCACCAACTCCTGGAGTTCACTCATACTCACCTCCATCGAGTTGCTGATGCCATCCAGCCATCTCATCCTCTGTCACCCCCTTTNTTGGACACGACTGAGTGACTGAACTGAACTGAACTGAACAAGCCTGCAGAAATGGATGGTGAAAAAGTTAGTGGAATGCGGATAATTATTATTAACTTACTGACCACAGATGTAGTAGTAAGTTTTTTGTCACCCAAATATTACTGACTGGAGATGTATCCATATTCACTTACATAACCTATTGCTGGCAATGGGTGATAGTTTTTGCAAAAATCCCTTGATTGATAATGTTTTAAGAGGTCACAATCTATTGGGCTGGCCAAAAAGTTCATTCAGATTTTTGTGCAAGATGAAACAAACTTTTTGCCCAACCAAATATATTCATAGGCTGGGGAGACGTAGACACAAGAATTACAGCAACAAACTCAGAATCTAAGAAACTCAGAATCTTAGAATTTTAATATATATATAGTCATGGTTAACTTGGAAAAAAATATATTTGGGTGAAACTGAGGTNACCAAATATATTCATAGGCTGGGGAGACGTAGACACAAGAATTACAGCAACAAACTCAGAATCTAAGAAACTCAGAATCTTAGAATTTTAATATATATATAGTCATGGTTAACTTGGAAAAAAATATATTTGGGTGAAACTGAGGCTCTCCTCTCTACCTCTGTGGCCCACTGCATTTCCTCTGACTCATTTACACAGAGTTTCCTGAGTTAGTTTATGTGTGTTGCCTTCTTTTCAGCTTTCCTCAGATGGGACACTTGGAAACCATGGTGGCAGGTTTATTTGCTTAAATATTTCCTGTGAATGAGCCCACCCAGAGCACCAAGGCTTTTGCCTTCGGTGGAGTGCTTCTACTCCAGCTAAAGAGAAATAGGCTATCAGACCCCACCACGACCCCCAATCCTGACTTCAAGTCATTCCAGGAACACCCAAGGAACTGCTGTTCTTGGGGCTTCGGTCCCNTCATGATGTACTCTGCATACAAGTTAAATAAGCAAGGTGACAGTATATAGCCTTGATGTACTCCTTTTCCTATTTGGAACCAGTCTGTTGTTCCATATCCAGTTCTAACTGTTGCTTCCTGACCTGCATATAGGTTTCTCAAGAGGCAGGTCAGGTGGTCTGGTATTCCCATCTCTTTCAGAATTTTCCACAGTTTATTGTGATCCACACAGTCAAAGGCTTTGGCATAGTCAATAAAACAGAAATAGATGTTTTTCTGGAATTCTCTTGTTTTTTCCATGATCCAGCGGATGTTGGCAATTTGATCTCTGGTTCCTCTGCCTTTGCTAAAACCAGCTTGAAGATCTGGAAGTTCCCAGTTCATGTATTGCTGAAGCCTGGCTTGGAGGATTTTGAGCATTACTTTACTAGAGTGTGAGATGAGTGCAATTGTGTGATAGTTTGAACATGCTTTAGCATTGCCTTGCCTATCTTACTCACCTTTAAATTCCTATGACCTAGAACAGTTCTTGGCACATAGTGGGCTCTCGATAGATATACACTGAATGAAAGACTGAGGCACAGAATGGCTCTCATTAAATATTTATCAAATAAAGGAATAAATGAATTTCATTAATATCACTTATAATAAGGTTAGGTGAGCAGAGAGTTCGGAAAGTGGATATTGTGTGTACTGGCTGAGGTATCCTTTGCTCATTGCTCTTCTCTGTAGGGGAGAAAAGAATTTTTTTCTTGACATCTTTAAGGTTCTTGGCTGGGTATGAAAATTAAGCTGACATAGACAGATTTAAAAGAGAAAAGCATACAAATTTATTTAATGTAAGTTTTATATGATGTGGAAGACTTCATAAGGAAATGAAGATCTGAAGACATGGTTAAACCTGAGTATTTTTATGCTAGGTTTGATGAAGAGTGAACAGTTGTATAGAAATATGAAAGGACAAAGAGTATGAAGTAAATGTAGTAATTTTGGGGGAACTTAGTAAGGCCTATTTGTTCAGATTCTTCTTAGTGTCCTTTTGTCTTTGGAGATGAGGATGCTCCTTTCTCCTGGGTTTAGGAAGGCATCTCTCTCAGGAGGGTTTTGATGACTTGTTTCAGGGGAGAAGGAGGGGGCGGTGGAAAAGTTCAGAGTAACCTCCTGCTTCTGCTGTTTTCTCAAATTCCTTCAGCTTAAAATATTCAACAATCCCAAGGTGCCATATTTTGAGGTACTGTGTCTTGAACCCCATCATCCTTAAGTCTTTGTAAAGTAACACTTATTGAGGCCTGGCAGGTGAAAATAAACTTCCATCTGTGGAGATATTGTTATATTTGCTTTCTTCTACCTCAGTTCTTGGACCCCTATTTCTCTTCCCCAGTAATTTTTAATTATCTGTCTTAAGATGAGGAAAGCCTTTGGTTTACTTGGATTTTCTCCATTAAAAGCCCCACTAATGGGAGCTGATGTTCAAAGAGTGTAAGATTTCAGTTAAGCAAGGGGAACAAGTTTTAGAGATCCACCCTATCACATTGTGCCTATGGTTAGTGATACTGCATTGTACGCTTGAAAATTTTGTTCAGAAGGGTTAGTGTTCTTATCACAAGTAAAAACAAAAAACAAATATAATGTTTCTGCAATTTATTGAGATTGACAATTCAGAACATACTACCTCAAAATATGGCACCTCAGCATATTGATATTTTAAGCTGAAGGAATCTGAGAAACAGCAGGTGCAGGAAGAACTCTCTGACTTCTCCCTTTGCACCTGAAGCAGAGCAGCAAACCCCCACACGAGAGCTGCTCTCCCTACACCCAGAGAGAAGGAGCATCCCTCTCTCTGAAGATAAGAATACACTTAGAGGAAGCTGAACGAATAGGCCTTACTAAGTTTACTGCACTTCCGTCATACCCTTTCATCCTATCCCATTCCCTCTTGACTTTCTACTTTTCATCAAATATAGTATAAAAAACACCCATTGAACTGTTTTTTTTTGAGTCTTTGTTTCCTTACAAAGGCTGCCATGTCACGTAAAACTTACATCAAATAAATGTGTATTCTTTTCTCTTGTTAATATGTCTTTTGTCAGACCAATTGTCAGGGCCTCAGCCAGAGAACCTAGGAGAATAGTAGGAAAAAGAGTTTTCCTCCACTACAGAATGGACATGAGTTTGAGCAAACTCTGGGAGATAGTGAAGGACAGGGAAGCCTGGTGTGCTGCAGTCCATGGAGTTGCAAAGAGTTGGACACAACTTAGCAACTGAACAACAAAATGATATTTAAAAGAGAATATAGTAGGACTTCCCTTGTGGTTCAGTGGTTGAGAATCTGCCTTCCAATGCAGGGGATGAAGGTTCAATCCCTGTTTGAGGGAAGATCCCACATGCCGAGGAGCAACTAAACCCACATGCTGCAACAAGAGAAGCCTGCCTGCTGGGATGGAGACTCAGCACAGTCAATAGAATGGCAGTTTTCCTGATCTTAAAAGACTGATTCTTTGGATGTGATTGGAGTCTGATAGTGGAAACCACTCTTATGGTGGTAACAAATATATCTTTAGCAACTAAAAAATGAAAACTTAAAAAAAAGGAGCAACAGCAGCAGCGTCAACATCCGTGGCATCATCATCAACAACAACACTTTATTTCTGAGACCTCCTTTCTCTTCCTTCCCCTGCTGTTACTTCAGATATTTATCTTGGCCTCTTGGTATTTACTTTAAGCATTTTCTTTATTTACTTATACTTGTAAATAAAGAGACAGAGAAATTACATAGAAGATAATAGCCACAAGATTTTCACTTTAAAATCAGAATTTATTTACTTCTTAATTGATAATAAGACCAAAAAATCCTGTTATACTGGGATTTACATGAAATGAAATCTTTCTTTTATTTCTCAGTAACATTGTTAGTGAGCTAATGTCTTAGGTTTTGTAAGGAACAACATGTATAATTTTATTTTATAACTTCATTATGAAAAATAAATAAGCAGCTATTATTATAAATAATATTGTGCTATTATTATAGCACAATAAATAACAGATTTGGACTCAGGTTGGAATCTTACTCTAAAAAAGCCAAACACATGGTGGGTTTCCTTTTCCCTTTATGGTCAGGGACTTCAGCATTTAAGTATCAGTTGGATAAAGATATGAACCTCAATTTTCGTAGGAAGCTTTAAATCTATCATCTGCCACCTCTAGAGTTGAAAAAAAAAAAAAGAGTCAGTGAATGGATTACTTTTTTTTAAGTTAATTAAATTTATTTTTTAATTGGAGGAAAATCGCTTCACAGTGTTGTTGGTTTTTGCCGTACAACAATGCAAATCAGCCATAATTACACATGGATCACCTGCCTCTTGAGCCCCGCTCTCCTCCCTCCATCCCACTCCTCTAGGTCATCACGGAATTCCAGGCTGGGCTTCCCGTGTAATACAGCAACTTCTCTCTAGCTATCTGTTTTATGCATGATACTGTAAATATGTTGCTGCTACTTCCTCTGTTTGTCCCACTCTCTTCCCCACACTGTGTCCACAAATCTGCTCTCTATGTCTGTACCTCCATTCCTTCCCTGCAAATAGGTTCATCAACGCCATTTTTCTAGATTCCATGTATATAAGTTAACATACTATATTTATTTTCCTCTTTCTGACTTACTTCACTCTGTATAATAGGCTCTAGGTTCATCCACCTCACTAGAACTGACTTGAATTCATTCTTTTTTATGGCTGAGTAATATTCCATTGTATATATGTACCATATCTTTTTATCCATTTGTCTGTCAATGGACACCTAGGTTGCTTCCGTA
Source organism: Neotragus pygmaeus (assembly GCA_006410875.1). Classification (NCBI taxonomy): domain Eukaryota; kingdom Metazoa; phylum Chordata; class Mammalia; order Artiodactyla; family Bovidae; genus Neotragus; species Neotragus pygmaeus. Next base: position 1,149,807 of record SJYV01023704.1, read on the forward strand.
TCCTAGCTATTGTAAATAGTGCTGCTATGAACATTGGGGTACATGTGTTTTTTTCAATTATGGTTTCCTCAGGGTATATGCCCAGTAGTGGGATTGCTGGGTCGTATGGTAGTTTTATTCCTAGTTTTTAAAGGAATCTTCATACTGTTCTCCATAGTGGCTGTATCAATTTACATTCCTACCAACAGTGTAAGAGGGTGCCCTTTGTTCCACATCCTCTCCAGCATTTATTGTTTGTAGATTTTTTGATGATGGCCTTTCTGACTGGTGTGAAGTGATACCTTATTGTAGTTTTGAGTTGCATTTCCTCTAATAATTAGTATGTATTAGTTTCTAGTGTAGTGTAGGAGAGAAAAAGTTTTCCTTGATCCTCTTAGGGACCCTGAGTGAGTCTGAAAATTAAACTGACAAAGACAGATTAACAAGAGGAAAGAATACAGATATATTTAATGTAAGTTTCACATGACACAGGAGCCTTCATAAAGAAATGAAGATCTGAAGAATTAATTAAACCTGAGTATGTAAAAAAGAAATTTTGGCTGCACTGTGTGACATGTGAGACGGTAGTTCTCTGACCAAGGATTGAACCTGTGCCCCCTGCATTGGAAGGCAGTCTTAACTATTGGACCTGTGGGCATTTTTCATGTTAGGTTTGATGAAGAGTGAACAGTTGTGGAGGAACATGATAGGTTCAGATTATAAGGTAAGTATAGTGAATGGAGGGGAAATTTAGCAAGGCCCAATTGTTCGGACTCTTCTTGGTGTTCATTTGTTTTTGGAGATAAGGATGCTCCTTTCTTCTGGATATAGGACAGCACCTCTCACAGAAGGGTTTTATAACCTGTTTCAGGGAGCGATGGGAGGTGGAGATCACAGTGATCTTCCTGCTTCTGCTGATTTTCAGTCTTTCCACCTACACTATTTAATATGCCAAGGTGTTATATTTTGGGGTAGCAGGTACTGAACTCCACCGTTAGACATTTCAGACATTTTTGACATTGTCACAGATTATTTTCCTGAAGTCATTTTCACTTTAGGAGGAGAAAAAAGAAGCAGGTCAGAGATGGGAGATTCGTGAAGTGGGTAGAGGGGGGAGAATCTTCCTTTTCCCTGCTTGGATTACCTGTGGCAGATGACTGCCATCATGGTTTCTCTTCAATCCTGGCTCTCACCATGAGCTGCACATGTTATGAGTGACGTAAGATGTGTGGCTGGCGGAGTGCCTGGTGCTCAGAAAACATCATATGAAAGGATTCAGCTGCATCAGTTAAAGCTCTCAATTTTTAAGTCTCCCTTGGACATTAATGGTTTGGGTTTGCTGGGCCCTTTTTTTCATTCCTCTTTTCCACGTGGGGCTAAGCACATCAAGATTCTTTTCCTTAGTCTGTTTCTGGGCCATTTATTTGGCTTTCAAATCAGCCCATTAGTGTGCTGACTTCAGGGGGTATGTGAATAGAAAGGAATCCAGAGAAAGGCCCACCTGCACCTCTTCCTGTCACTGACATCTTCAGAAGGGGTTTGTTAAGCATTGACTTGTACCTAATCTCCCTTGGAGTCTAAATTTATTGCTGAGAAATCTCAGACCTGAATGGATAACCAAGTGTTTCAGCTAGATTTGCCGATGAGCCTTAATGGTAATTCAAATGTTTGAAGACAATGTTCCACAAATTCTTCTCACGCTTTTATTGGTTACTGTCTGTTATTATGAGCTTATAAATTGAGTGCATTAGACTGACACTTGCTAAGCAAATTTTTATAAAGATCTCATTTCAGAAAGTCAATGTGGGTGAGATTTTTAAGCTAACTTTTTTGCTCTGGACAGCACTCCCAGTCTCTGCTTCCCATCTGCCTGTATCAGGACCCTGACCCTTGCTTGCACATAGCCAGGACATCAGATCGTGGAAAGCCCAAGGACAGAGATCAAAACGTGGATGACAGGAGCTCAGCAGGAGAATATTAACACTAATTAGAATACTTCTTCCTGACCACAGATAATGATGGCTTTCTTTGTTCAGCATCCTGAGTAAATCCCCTCACTGCAGATTTCCATACTCTGAACCAGTCTGAGCATCTGGATGGAACTGCTGTTATGGCTGAATTAGTCATTCCAATTAGAGAGAGTAGAGAGTTGCCCCTGTGTTTCGATTCCCCGATCATCTGTGATGACTGGATTTAAGAGGGGTTTATGAAGCCATTCCTGGAAGGAAGAAGCATTAACTATGACATGACCTATTAAGCATGTGCAAAAGTTATGAGCTTGGGATGGGTAGGGACACGCATAAGTATTTTGAAATGACACATTTTTTTTTTTCCCGTTGCTGCACTAACTCTGTGCTGAATTAATTCCACTTTATCTTGCTTTTAAATAAAAATTTATGGATGGCAGCTGAGGTCCTTCTTAGGGTCTTTATGATTTGGGATTAAGATCCTCAAGTGCCTGGGCAACTCATTAGCATGTGTACTCTAGCCACTTGTATGGAGTCAGTAGAGGAAAAGAAATGAGGAAGAAAGATCGGGGAAGAACAAAGAAAAAATAAGTAGGCACTTTCAGATAATAGTCATGTTAAATATATAATACATATATTAAATATAATTTCTTTTTAGAACAATTCAAAGGCTTCCATTTAAGGGCTAAACATCTCCTGCTACCTCCAAGCAGGGTAAAATAACCATCTTGGCCAAAATTTATATTCATTTTGAAAGTAAGGGTTTAAAAATTTAAATTCTAAACTTTGAGTCTTAAAACTTTTAATTAGTTTATTAATTAAATTATTTAGTTTATTAATACAAATAACATTCTACCACATGAAAATCCATTCCAGCCTGTTAGTTTTGTTCTTGTTGGACAGAGCTGAGTAGATGTGAAAATCGATACCTGACTTTGAGCCCTGAACCAAAACCCACAGCCCAGATGTTTCCATGAGATAGTCTCCTCCTCTCATCAGTGATTAGGTACCCAAGCAGGTGAATCTCAGGAAGCCCTTTTCTCAGCAGATGCTGCCATGGCTGTTACCTGCTAGAGGATCCCCAAAGGGACTTAGTCATGTGAGTCTTTTGGAGTGGAGCATTAAGTGTTTTTATAATGCAGTTCCTTTTACAAGAGTTTGAACTGGCCTGCCCCTGACATTGGAGGTCTGAGCAAAATGCAAATGGAGGCTTCAAGACACCCTTTTTTTTCTACTCCTAGCTCCATCTTAGCTGCAGACACGTAGCTGGCATATCCAAGTTCCATCCCTTACCCCTTCAAAAAGCTGTCCCTTGATCCTAAGAGTATGGCGTATTGGTGATATATTCTGGCCTCAGGGGGATGACCCAGAGAAGAGGTCCTCACAGCCTGGCAGCAGGCCTGGAACTATTAGGATATGGACTTACCAGGGCCTGGGTGGTGAGAGTACCAGAGGCACAGGTTCTGCTGGACATTTCCTTTTGTTCCCATGAACTCCTCACCAGTGAGACCCTCTACAGGGCAGGGGATTCCAGGATCCCAGCTGTAAGGGTGTTGCTGGACTTCAGAACTACCACTCTGTTAGCCACTTGTCTATTTTCTGTGAACTGCACAGCCAGGTCAGTGTAAAACGGTGCTACCCAGTTTTTGAGTAGCTTCTTAAAATGTTCATAAGATTTCCCCAAAAGGATTCCTTGACCCTTCCCTGGCATCTTTGCTACTGCTGCTGAGTCGCTTCAGTTGTGTCCAACTTTGTGCGACCCCATAGATGGCAGCCCACTAGGCTCCCCTGTCCCTGGGATTCTCCAGGCAAGAACATTGAAGTGGGTTGCCATTTCCTTTTCCAATGCATGAAAGTGAAAAGTGAAAGTGAGGTCACTCAGTGGTGTCTGACTCATAGTGACCCCATGGACTGCAGCCTACCAGGCTCCTCCATCCATGGGATTTTCCAGGCAAGAGCATTTTTAGTGTTTAGTAAATTTCCCCTCATTTCTGACCTGCACCTGCCCTGCAGTGGCCCTCCCAAAGCAAATACTATGGTGGTTAAATGCTGGTTAAGAATATCTCTGTTCTACCACAAACATTTGTAAGTAAGTCATCATATGGAAAATCCCACGGACGGAGGAGCCTGGTAGGCTGCAGCCTTTGGGGTCGCTGAGAGTTGGACATGACCAAGTGACTTTACTTTCACTTTTCACTTTCATGCATTGGAGAAGGAAATGGCAACCCACTCCAGTGTTCTTGCCTGGAGAATCCCAGGGACGGAGGAGCCTGGTGGGCCACCGTCTATGGGGTCGCACAGAGTCAGACACGACTGAAGTGACAGCAGCAGCAGCAGCAGCAGCAGCAGCATCATATGGACGATTGACATATCACAGTGAAATTCATACAAGGTTATTTGAATTAGAAAAGAACTAAATACCTCCAAATGTTAAATATATTTATTTGCTTGATATATTTACACTAAATTTGGTGCAACTTACAGCATATAAATGGAAGAATTGTAGTGAGGCAGGTAAAAGTCAACTCGTGCAAGGGAGCATTTTTCATCAATTGAAGCGGTAAAGATGGGGCTTTTTTATGCCTGTGCATATGATTCACTGTTCCTTGGAAAACTGGTGCATTGCTGGAAATCAGGAAGGGAGAAACTGATATAGTCTTCAGCTTCTATATCTACAGAATCCTCAAGGGCACAACCTCATCTTGCTCATAATCACAGAGCCTGACACTCACTAGGTGTTTAATAGATGCTTTACGAGGCACTATAGAAGGAACTGAAGCAAAGGGAAGATCGATGAAAAGCGCAGTTAGTGAGGCACAGTGTTTCATTGGTGCTCCTTGATGAGGAAGGTGACTGACTATTAACTTGATTCTGTTTTAAATACAGAGAAAACATTTTCATGTTGCTTTGACTTCAGGTTTTCCATGTGTAAGTTGTAGATCTGAATCATGTAATCCCAAAGGTCCTTCTACATCTAAGATGCTAATGCTCTCTTCCCACATATTGTATCCAGAAAGCACTATATTTATGCCTTAGTCAATAAATACTATTACCCATTAGTTTGGGTACTCAGCTAACTCTATTAGCTTGTTTGGGATATAGAATAAATGTAACGTGGTTTCTACCCTTAAGAGTCAGGAAAAAGAGCACATAAAATATAATGAGAAACCGGTTTATTGTTCAACTAGTGTGGGCTCTGAGAGTCAAAGATAGCATCATGAATGGGGAAACTTGAGGAACAGGGTAACTTTGGTGACTGGAGAATGGGGAGGAATATCTATTCAGGGAAGAGTATAATGAAAGGTGGGGACCGGTTGATATGTGTGGAAACTCTGAGAATAAGGACATGATTTTAGAATGAGAAGTAGAAATATGTTTGATAGATAGGCTAAAAACAGATTCAAACTTCTCTGAAGGAAAGCAGAAAGTAGAAAAGGCAGCAGAGATACATTATAAGTGCCTATGGGTGTGCATGCTAAGTCGCTTCAGTCATGTCCAACTCTTTGGGACCCTATGGACTGTAGCCCACCAGGCTCCTCTGTCTGTGGGATTCTCCAGGCAAGAATATTGGAGTGGGTTGCTGTGACCTCCTCCAGGAGATCTCCCCAACCCAGGGATTGAACCCACGTCTCTTATGTCTCCTGCATTGGCAGACTGGTTCTTTACCACTAGCACCACCTGGGAAGCCCCATAAGTATCTATATTTTCATTTTCAGTTAGTTCAGTTCAGCTGCTCAGTCGTGTCCGACTCTGTGTTACCCCATGAATCGCAGCATGGCCAGGCCTCCCTGTCCATTACCAACTCCCGGAGTTCACTCAGACTCACCTCCATCGAGTCGGTGATGCCATCCAGCCATCTCATCCTCTGTTGTCCCCTTCTCCTCCTGCCCCCAATCCCTCCCAGCATCAGAGTTTTTTCCAGTGAGTCAACTCTTTGCATCAGGTGGCCAAAGAACTGGAGTTTCAGCTTTAGCATCATTCCTTCTAAAGAACACCCAGGACTGATCTTCTTCAGAATGGACTGGTTGGATCTCCNCTAATTGGTATGTGACACAGTGGGCCATGCTTCTGGAAATGCTCTCTGCTCTTAGCTCTCAGAAACCACACATTTTTTTGGTCTTCCTCTGACCTTACTGGTCTTCCCAGTGTCTTTCACAAGCCTGTCCTCCTTTATCCAACCTCTAAGTATTAGAGGCGCCTAGGGTTCAGTCCTTGGCCCCTTTCTCTTGCTACTGTACTTGATTTAATCTAGAGTCATAACTTTAAATATCATCTGCATGGAGATAATCCTCAAATACATGTCGCTGGCTTCACATTATCCTTTGAACTTCTCAGAACCATATTCCCATCTACCTACTTGACATCTCCACTTAGGTATCCTATGGGAAGCTCCCACTTACACATTTACCATTCCTACTTAATATAGATCACCCTTCAGTGTGGTTGACACTGCTGTTGTCCATCAGCAACCTTTATACTCTTCTTCCTTTAGTAAAAGAACTTTCTAATTTTTGCTTGGTGTATAGAGGTGCAGCCAAAAGCTGCACTCATAGTGTCCATTTCAGTTAGGTGTGGTCATATAGTTAGCTTTTACCAATGAGAGGTCAACGGAAGTGACATGAGCCACTTCTAGCTGGTGGCCCCCAAATTGTGCTAGGTAGGATACTATAGTCAGGGCTGAATCTGTAACAACCAGCTTAGATCCAGAAAACATTGCGCTTATGCTGGTGAAGCTGTCATACCAGCCTTAGACTCTCTACCGATGGCTTATTATGTAAGAGAGAAATGGTTCATATTCTGTAGGCCATTGTGCTTTGGGACCATTCTGTATTGCAGCTTCGATTATGCTCCTAACTCATCCACTTAGTCTTCCCCACCTCAGTAAATGGTATGTTTATCAACCTAATTTTGCAAGCCAGAAATCTGTTGATACTCCATTCTTCTTCTTCAGATTCAAATTATTAGTAAGTCCTATTGATTAAACCTAAAAAATATCTTAAATTCATCTACAATCCAAATTCATGTACAGCAACTGCATTACTTCCTAACTGATCATTTGGCTTTGACCCCATACATCCCTCTCCTGACTTTAGCGAGAGATATCTTTAAGAGTGTTCATGCTTCAGGTCGTGTAGCTGTTTGAAACCTGTCAGTGCCATCTCATTTTATTAAGACAGAGTGCTAACACCTGAAGTTGACCCTCTATGATTAGGTTTCTGCTTTCTTCCCTGACCTCATTCTGTGTCACTTTCTCCTTACTCACCAGTCTTCAGCCACAGCAGCCATTTTCCATTTTTGTTCCTTAAATACACCAAGCTCTTTCCCACTCTGGGCCTCTTGATCATGTATTGTCTCTACTAGGAAAGTTCCTTCATTCATTCTTTGTCATGTTGGTGCCTAGTCATTCTACAAGCATCAGCTTAACCCCCTTTTCCTCAGCTCTCCAATTATACTTCATAATAACCAATTATTTTCATGTTTAGTACATCACAATTTATGACTATACATCAGATGGAGACTGTTTGTTCCCTGCTAGACTCAAAGCTCCATGGTGAGAAGGGCCATGTTGGTGTTTTTTACCTCCATACAATCAGCATTATCATGGTGAATTTCACATAGTAGTTTCTCAATAAATTTAATGTTTCTTCAAATGAAATAATTAGGAGAGAAATCTGATGAGAGCAGAGATTAAGGAAATTTTACCTGGAAGAAATATGTAAAGGGGATTTTCGTTGGAGAGAGACTGAATATATTTGTTTCCCAGAATTTCTGTAATAAATTACCACAACTTGGGGACCTTAAAGAAGCAGAAATTCATTCTTTCTCATTTATGGATGTTGGAAGACTGAGAGATCTGGCCAGCAGGACCAGATCTGTAGGAGAGGATTCTCTCCCAGAGTCTTTAGATTCTGGTGGTTTCCAGCCATCCTTGGAGTTCCTTGGCTTGTGGCAGCATTGTGGCGGCCTCTATTGTCCTATGGCTCTCTCCCTGTGTGCCTCTCCTTTGTCTACATCTCTTCTTAGAAAGACAGCAATTATATTGGTTTTATGACTTTCCCTTTTCTAATATAAACTCCTCTTAACTGATTACATCTACAAAGACCCTGTTTCTGAATAAGGTCACATTCTGAAGTTCCAGGTAAACATGAGTATTTTGGGGGGAATGCTCGTCAACCAATTTGCAATATTCCAGGCAGGAGGTGAAAAAGGCCTGAATTATGTTGTAGTGAGAATCAAGTGGGAAATACTAGAAATAAGTCAGAAAGAGAAAAACAAATATCATATATAACAAATATATGAAATCTAGAAAAATGCTACAGATGAACCTATTTGCAAAGCAGAAATAGAGACACAGGCATGTGGACCCCAAGGAGGGAAAAGAGGAAGTGGGGTAAATTGGGATTGACATATATACAATGGTGGCTTAGACAGTAAAGAATCTGCCTGCAATACAGAAAACCTGAGTTCAATCCCTGGATCGGGAAGATGGCCTTGAGAAGGGAATGACAACCCACTCCAGTATTCTTGCCTGGAGAATTTCATGGACAGAGGAGCCTGGTGGGCTACAGTCCTTGGGGCTATAAAGGGTTGGACACGCCTGAGTGACTAACCATTATACACACTGCTATGTATAAAATAGAGAAGTAATGAGAGCCTACCGTGTAGCACAGGGAACTCTACTCAGTGCTCAGCGCTGACCTAAATGGGAAGGAAATCCAAAAAGAGGGAATATATGTATATATATGGCTAATTCACTTTGCTGTACCGCAGAAAATAGAACAGCATTGTAAAGCAACTGTATGCCGATTAAAAAAAAAAGACCAAGTGACATTTATAAAATGACAGACCATGGAATTTTAGGGCTGAAAGAGACCTTAGAGGCATTCAAGGCCTCTAATTTTAAAAAATTGCTTTTCAAATTAAGCTTCTTATACCCTTGAAATAAGGGCCCTCAGAGGTGGCTAGGAAGTGGGGGGCATAGGGAAGTTTTTCCTGGTCTACCACTCTTTGTTTAATCAGAACAATTATAATTTTATGTTTCACATGCTGGGTGTCCACATAAGATTTTGTTTGAAAGTTGGTTTTTATTATAAGTCTTGTCTAAATCTTCCATTTGGCTAATCAGGAAATAGCAGCCAATCAAAGAACAAGACAGTGATTCAGAAGCAAATTGCATAGTGTGGACTGTTGGATTTAAGAATGTGGGGAGAAGGCAACCAGAGCAATAGAGGAAACTTACATGCAAGAGAAGAGGTTTAAACCTAGTGATCACACTTGTGAAATATGATGAGAATACAAAGTTAAATTGTCTTTGTTCCTGAAAACCACTGTTCTTCTGGACAGAGACCCCTGTGCGGCCCTGCCCTTGAAGGGGGACAAGGGACATGGTGGAAAGAGCCAGGAGATTTGGGTGTAATTCTGTCCTGCCCGGGTCACTAGGCAACAAACTGGACACAGGGACAAAGGAGAGGGAAGTGCCACTGATAACATCTGGGTTTCACACGTAGAAGATGAGACATGATGCTGTGGCAGGTGGGAGGAAGTGGACTTGGTGCAGATCTAGTTTATAGAGGATTCCTTTCTGTATTGAGTATATTTTGAAGTGACAGTGGAAAATGAAAATCTTGGTGAGTACACCTGTAAGAAACAGGCCATTTTCCGTGTCTATTTTGCGGCCCCTGTGATCTTTTCATTTCAGTGGTGGGCAGGGTAGTGTCTCCTCTTCCGTGGTGTTCTCCCCAGTGTGCCCTACTTGAAATACACATTGTGAAGGGTAAAGAAATGGTGATCCGTGACTGGGACCCTCATCTTTCACCTGGACCACATACTTTCAGATTAAGTTGTCTTCCTAAATCTATTCAGGCCCATTCTAATTTTTCCCCACATTACAAAGTTATCATTTCAAAACATTAACCTTGTCATGTTTATGGTTTTCATAGATCTCAGCTTTAAAATACTTTCCATTGCTCTTAGGCAGAGATCAAAGTGATGTGCCTTATGAAATCTGGCTAGGTCTAACCCTGCCTTGAGTCCCTAGTTTCATCTGGTACGACTTCTCCCCCTGGCCTTGGAGATCTAATCACATAGTCTTAGTTTTGCTGACTTCTCCCTGCCCCAGGGCCTTTACACATGCTGTCATTTTGTGTATCCCTTACTCTCTCCAAATACACACTCATCCTTCTGATGCCAGTACAGTCAACATTTCTTAGGAATTTCTTTCTTGCCTAGTACAAAGTCATTTTAGGTCATATTCCTTGGCTTCTTGCAGATTACTAAGTCTGGTTCATAAATATGCATTTGTTTAGTTCTCTTACTCTAGGTTCCATATGAGTAGGGACTATGTATGGTCTGCTGTGTTCAGCACCTAGCAGAGCACCTGGAGTGAATGAATGAATGAATGAATGAAATTTATAACTCCAAATATTTGATTCCAATTATTGAATGTTGCGTTCAAAAGTACACTCCCCCTTTTTTTTCAAACATGCTTTTGCCTATAGTGACATATTACATTGAAGCAAAAATTTGAAATTTAAATCTTCTTTCCATTATTTAAATATTTGTTAAGTTAACCTTATATCAGGTGTTAAAAATGCATTTCCTTAAAGATCTAGATTTTGGCTAAAGCACTTGGTGAGACACATTCGTATGTTTTAAAAGGAAAGAAATTGCATGGAATTTTAAGTAACCTCCCTAGAAAAACAGTCTCCTATTTTACCCTTTGAAGGCTGCAAAAGTCAGGAAGGTGCTGCTCAGAACTCTCTTCAGGGAGAACCTTGTCTTGATTCCACTTAGCTGACAGTCTTCAGCGGTGGACACCTTCAGGCCCCACATCAGCTTTCCAGCAGAAGCCTCCCAGGCAGTCCTCAGCCAATGATGAGCACCACTGGTGTACCAGGGCCTGGCCTTTTGTACCCCATGCAGGACTTCTCTAACAGGTACCCTTTTCTCTGGGGCTCCCTGTTCGGTTGGCCAAGATTTTGTTGGATCTCCACTGTGATCTGAGGCTCTCTCAATCCTGCTTTCTCCTCAAGATCACAGTTTAAAAGCTTTCTCTTCCAAATCCCCTTCTTATCTCTTTGCCGTTTCATGGGCTATACCTTCCAATAAACCTCTAGCACTTCTAATTCTACCCCACCATCTGCTTCCTGAAAAATATAACTGATGCAGAGGGCTTCCAGTAATATAATGATATGCAGTTAAAATGTTAGGGTTTTATTTATTTTGATATTTCAATATTCCTTTCCTGGTTAATTCTCTCTGAAGATTTTTAGTGGCTCAATTTATAAGGCCTATTTCTGAAATGAAGAATAATTCTAGAAGGAGAATAATTCCTTTGTTGCTGTTGGTGGTGGTTTACTCGTTAAGTCGTATCCAACTCTTGTGACCCCATGGACTATAGACTCCAGGCTCCTCTGTCCATGAAATTCTCCAGGCAAGAATACTGGAGTGGGTTGCCATTTCCTTCTCCAAATTCCTTTGTTATTAGTCTATAAAGTCCATATATCAGAGACTTTGTCTGTTACAGTTGTATCTCAGCACTTGACACATATGAGGTGCTCAATGAATATTTGTTGAATGATTGGATATATGTTAATTTTTTTTTTTTTTGGTTTATATTAAATAGAAGAGACAAGAGTAAGACATATCATAATAGCATTTTTAGAAAAAGGCTGTATTGGTTTGGCAAAGTTGCCAAAACAAAGCACTACAGATTGGGTGACTTAAACAATAGAAATAACATTTCTTACAATTCTGGAGACTTTAAGTCTGAAATTGAGGTGTCAGTAGGGTTAACTGACTTCTTCTTTGACCTCTTGTTGGCTTATAGATAGCCATCTTTCTCTGTGTCTTTATGTGGTCTTCCCTCTGTTTGTACCTATGTACTAATTTTCTCTGTTTATAAAGACACCAGTCATGTTGGGTTCAGTTCAGTTCAGTTCAGTCGCTCAGTCATGTCCGACTCCTTGCGACCCCATGAATTGCAGCACGCAGGCCTCCCTGTCCATCACCAACTCCCGAAGTTCACTCAAACTCACCTCCATTGAGTCAGTGATACCATCCAGCCATCTCATCCTCTGTCATCCCCTGTCATCCCCTTCTCCTCCTGCCCCCAATCCCTCCCAGCATCAGGGTCTTTTCCAATGAGCCAACTCTTCGCATGAGGTGGCCAAAGTATTGGTTTCGGCTTCAGCATCAGTCCTTCCAATGAACACCTAGGACTGATCTCCTTTAGGATGGACTGGTTGGATCTCCTTGTAGTCCATGGGANTAAATGGTCATCTGAGTTAAATTCACCCATTCCAGTCCATTTTCTTTCACTGATTCCTAGAATACCAACGTTCACTCTTGCCATCTCATTTGACCTCTTCCAAGTTTCCTTGATTCATGGACCTGACATTCCAGGTTCCTATACAATATTGCTTTTTATACCATCATACCTTGCTTCTCTCACCAGTCACATCCATAGCTGGGTATTGTTTTTGCTTTGGCTCCATCCATTCATTATTTCTGGAGTTATTTCTCCACTGATCTCCAGTAGCATATTGGGCACCTACTGACCTGGGGAGTTCCTCTTTCAGTATCCTTTCATTTTGCCTTGTCATACTGTTCATGGGGTTATGAAGGCAAGAATACTGAAGTGGTTTGCTGCCGAGGTCCAGCCTCAGCAGAGCCCAGGGATATCCTAAGGATGGATGACGTTGGTGAATGAAGAAAGACAGAGAAAGAGATAAGGAACTAGACACGGTGTGACCAATCTTCTTTGGTAAGTGAGGTCCATTTACTTTATTCTTCTAGGGGATTTTATACCGTGAGTTATACATACAGCAAGGTGAAAAAATGCAGCGTCAGCTCAACATTCCATCAGTAATAACTTTTATCAATACCAGATTCTTTTCTGCAAGAGTCTTATTTTTTGTACATCATCTTCTGTCCCTGAGGCCTGTTGATATTCGATGACCTCCTTTTGATAAATGTTGGTCAGCCAGAACAATGATCTTCCTTTAAAGTGTTTCTTCTTAAATTCTTAGCCTGCATCACCCTTAAAGTACAGAGCTACATTTTTTTGGAGCAAAGATTCAACAGGTTACAACAAAGAAACAACTTATTAACTCAAAGTTTAATGTTGCTAATGTTAAAGCTGATACTTGTAATTTCTATATCTTAACTATATGCACTCCCTGGAACACAATGGATAAGGGATGTGAGAACTTGGCAGCAAGAATAGGCTCAACAATGTTGCAAGAGTCTGGATAAATCTACCAAGTAAACTAGAATGCTAATAGAGGGTTGGAAACACTCCTTTCATGCCCAGGATATTTATTAACTAAAGCCCTAAGTTAACTCTTTTGGTCAGGGACAGCCCTCTGCTAATGTTAGAAAGGCTGGTGAAAGACATAAAATATTAAGACAGACAGATTCTGGTTTGGGGGTAGATACTCAAGCAGGTCTAGGGGGTCCATCGAGTCCTGAGGCCTTGCTCATCAGGACTGTTCCGCATGACCTTGTCATGGGTTGGATGGCCCAGGGATTCCCTTGAGTCCTGCATGACCTTGTCATGGATGGGATCTCCCATGCTGTCTCCCAGCAGTTTGCAATTCCCTTCTCCAGTGGACCACATTCTGTCAGACCTCTCCACCATGACACACTGGGCTTGGGTTGCCCCACAGCATGGCTCAGTTTCATTCAGTTAGACAAGGTTGTGGTCCTAGTGTGATTAAATTGACGAGCTTTCTGTGAGTATGGTTTCAATGTGTTTTCCATCTGATGCCCTCTTGCAACACCTACCATCTTACCTGGGTTTTTCTTATCTAGAGCGTGGGGTATCATCTTTAGAGGTGTGTGCAATTTCTGCTTGTAAATGAAAGTAGAATGAGATAGAGGAAGCCCTCCCCCCGCCCCCAAAAATCTTCTGTCTCATTCCTTCTCGGTTTTATTGTAGTTCATGTCTTTCATTTGACGAAGTTGATGTACAGAGTTGTCTTTGTTGTAGCCAACCAATTCTTACTCCCATAGACCAATACATAGAGGCTTTCAGCACTGTTTATTTCCTCTGACCTGAGTTCATAAAAATGAAATGGACACACAGTGCCACTAAGTCAGTCCCTGTGGGTTATATAGTTCAAAGGTATTTGTGGGAATCCATGGATTTCAGCCTTCCAGTGTAAGCCTGCCTCTCATAAATCTCCATTGCTAAGCATCAGTGAATTCTCAGTACTGAGTGTCCAATTCACCATGGTTGGGGAACTCACTGCTAGCAATATTGTCCATCCAGGTTGAATGGTAAATCATATGACCTGTCTCTAATCTGTCCATCTTTACTGACTCTGATTATCATCACAGTTATTTACCTTTGGCAATGGCATTATTTCCTTGTTTCAATGCCTGAATCATTCCATTGTGAACCCATATCACCTTCCTTGATCTATTCACTTTTCCTTCCCTGTATTCTTTCTTTACTTTCATCTCTGGGCATTGGGAATGCTGCCACAGTGCATGCTCTGGGGTGTGTGATTTTCAAAATCCGTGTACTTCTGAAGTATTCTAGGAGTGGAGAGGTCATGTCATACTTACTGTTTCTCCTCTCTCTCTCTCTCTCTCTTTTGGAATGAAAGCACTTGGATAATGATTCTTATACTGGCTCCTCCCACTGATATGCCCCCATTACTATAAAAGGATCCCCCTGACTAATGGCAATCTACCATTTCTTGTATGGATCATTTTCCATGGTGGTCTTTTCCAGTGTTCAGACTTGATGTCTCATGGAAGTTTAGATTTTGCGTCTCTTGTTCTGTGGCACTGAGATACTAGATGTATTCAGATGTGTTTGTTTTCACCTACATGTTAGTAGAACATGTTTCATCTACCACTCTTGCTGAAGTAGGTTTATGTGGATTCTGTATTTTATATGTATCTGTGGGGAGAAGTTAATGCCAAGCTCCAGCTGCATCCCTTCCATTCACCAGGTTCCTTTGCTACCCATAATTTTGTTGCTAGGTTGGATGTCTTTGTCATGTTTGTGTTGATACTCACCACTGTGCATTTTGTATCCAACCTCTCTGTTTCATGCCATGATGTTTGGGAATTGCCCCTTTTTCACTCAGTGATCCTTAATCAAAATGAAATGGACACACAGTGCTGGAAATACACTGTTGCTTAACAAAGGAAATGGGTGACAGGAAGGCTTATATTAGAAGCCCAAAATTCACAGATTTCCACAAATACCTGTCAAATACATAATCCACAGGGACATACTTAGAAAGAGTGATGTACTACATCTTTTCTGAAAGAGGTCATGGAAAATAAGCACTGCTGAATGCCTCTGTGTAACCACACAAAGGAGCAAGAATCAGTAAGGCTACAACAAAGGCTACTCTGTACATCAGCCTTGTCAACAAGAAATATGAACTGCAATAAAACCGACAAGAACAGAGACAAAAGCTTCCAGAGGGCTTCCTATCACACTGACTACTCACAAAACAGCCGAGCTCAAAAGACACCTAACTTACAAAATGGCCTGCATTTGCACACGGAAACAGAAACAGGAAAAAAACCAAACAATCAGTAGGGAAACTTCCATAGGTAAATGCTATTCAATAAAGTAAGGTGCCTCAGAAACATGCCTTATTTGCTCTATTATCAATGACAAAAGAAGTTAAACTGGGATGCAATATCACAAATGAGAAATCAAAAAAGACCAGTAGTAATATCTTCTGCTTCTGTTAGGTCCATACCATTTCTGTCCTTTATTGTGCCTATCTTTGCATGAAATGTACCCCTGGTATCTGTCATTTTCTTGAAGACATCTCTAGTCTTTCCCATTCTACTGTTTTCTTCTATTTCTTTGCATTGATCACTCATGAAGGTTTTTTCTCTCTTTATTATTCTTTAGAACTCTGTATTTAAATATGTACATCTTTCCTTTCCTTCTTTGTCCTTCACTTCACTTCTTTTCAGGCCTATTTATAAGAGTTCCTCAGACATCCATTTTACCATTTTGCCTTTGTTTGTTTGGTTGTTTTTATTTTGTTTTGTTTTGTTTTGTTTTTTGGTTGGGAGGGAAGGTCTTGATCCCTGCCTCCTGCACAATGTCATTAAACTGTGTCCATAGTTCTTCAGGCACTCTGTCTATCAAATATAGTCTCTTTAATCTATTTCTCACTCCCCCTGAATAATCATAAGGGATTTAATTTAGGTCATACAAGTATCGTCTAATGATTTTCCTTATTGTCTTCAAATCAAGTCTGAATTTGCCAATAATAAGTTCATGATATGAGCCACAGTTAATTCCCAGTCTTGTTTTTGCTCATTGTATAGAACAGCAAGAAAAGGCAAAAAGATAGGAAACTGAAAGATGAAATCCCCAGGCCCATAGGTGTCCAATATGCTACTGGAGATCAATGGAGAAATAACTCCAAAAGAATGAAGGGATGGACTCAAAGCAAAAACAATATCCAGTTGTGGACAGGACTGGTGATACAAGCATGGTTCAATGCTGTAAAGAGTCATGTTGCACATGAATCTGGAATGTTAGGTCCATGAATCAAGGCAAACTGGAAGTGGCCAAACAAGTGATGGCAAGAATGAACATCCACATTCTTTGAATCAGCAAACTAAGGTGGACTAGAATGAGTGAATTTAACTCAGGTGACCACTATATCTACTACTGTGGGTATGAATCCCTTAGAAGAAATTAAGTAGCCATCATAGTCAACAAAAGAGTCTGAAATGCAGTCCTTGGTTGCAATCTCAAAAAAGACAGAATGATTTCTGCTCATTTCCAAGATAGATATTCCATTCAATACCATGGTAATCCAAGTCTCTGCCCCAACCAAAAATGCTGAAGAAGCTGAAATTGAATGGTTCTGTGAAGACCCACAAGATCTTCTAAAACTAATACCCCCCAAAAGGTGTCATTTTCAATATAGGGGATTGGAACGCAAAAGTAGGAAGTCAAGAAAAACCTGGAATAACAAATAAATTTAGCCTAGCATTACAGAATAAAGCAGGGCAAAGGCTAATAAGCTTTTGCCAAGAGAACACACTGGTCATAACAATAACCCTCTTCCAACAACACAAGAGAAGACTATATAGATGGATGTCACCAGATGGCCAAATCAAAATCAGATTGATTATGTTCTATGCAGCCAAAGATGGAGAAGCTCTACATAGTCAGCAAAAACAAGACTGGGAGCCGAGTGTGGCTCAGATCATGAACTCCTTATTGGCAAGTTCAGACTGAAATTGAAAAAAGTGTGGAAAACCACTTGACCATTCAGGTATGACCTAACTCAAATCCCTTATGACTATACAGTGGAGCTAAGAAATAGATATAAGGGACTAGATCTGATAGAGTGCCTGATGAACTATGGGTGGAAGCTCATGACAATGTACAGGAGACAGGGATCAAGACAACCCCCAAGAAAAAGAAGTGCAAAAAAGCAAAATGGTTCTCTGAGAAGGCCTTACAAATGGCTCTGAAAAGAAGAGAAGTGAAAATCAAAGGAGGAAAGGAAAGATATCTCATTTGAATGCAAAGTTCCAAAGAATAGCAAGAAGAGATAAGAAAGCTTTCCTCAGTGATCAATGCAAGAAATAGAGGGAAACAATAAAATGGGAGACTATAAATATCTTCAAGGAAATGAAAGTTACCAGGGGAATATTTCATGTAAAGATGGGCTCAATAAAGGGGATAAATGATATGGACTTAACAGAAGCAGAAGAGCTTAAGAAGAAATGGTAAGAATATGAAGAAAAACTGTAAAAAAAAAAAAAATCTTCATGACCCAGATTATCCTCATGGTGTCATCACTCACACTCAGCTAGAGCCAGAAATCCTGGAATGTGAAGTCAGGTGGGCCTTAGGAAGCAACTATGTACAAAGCTAGTGGTGGTGATGGAATTCCGGTGGGGCTAATTCAAATCCTGAAAGATGATTCTGTGAAAGTGCTGCAGTCAATATGCTGGCAAATTTGGAAAACTCAGCTGTGGTAACAGGACTGGGAAAGGTCAGTTTTCATTCCAATCCCAAAGAAAGGCAATACCAAAGAGTACTCAAATTACTGCATGATTGCTGTCATCTCACATGCTAGTAAAGAAATGTTCAAAATTATCCAAGCCAGGTTTCAGCAATATGTGAACCACGAAATTCCAGATATCCAAGTTTGTTTCAGTAAAGGCAGCGGAACCACAGGTCAAATTGCCAACATCTACTGGCTCATCTAAAAAGCAACAAAGTTACAGAAAAACTTCGATTTCTCCATTATTGACTATGCCAAAGGCTTTGACTCTGTGGATGACAATAAACTGTGGAAAAATCTGAAAGAGATGGGAATACCATCGAGGTAATACCTGACCTGCCTCTTGAGAAACCAGTGTGCAGGTCACGAAGCAACCGTTAGAACTGGACAATGAACAACAGAATGATTTCAAATAGGAAAAGGAATACATCGATGCTGTATACTGTCACCTTGCTTATTTAACTTATATGCAGAGTAGATCATGAGAAATTCTGAGCTGAATAAAACACAACCTGGAATCAAATTGCCAGGAGAAATATCAATAACCTCAAATATGCAGATGGTACCACCCTTATGACAGAAAGCAAAGAACTAAAGAGCCTCCTGATGAAATTTAAAGTGCAGAGTGAAAAAGTTGGCTTAAAACTCAAAATTCAGAAAACTAAGATCATGGCATCTTGTCCCATGACTTCATGGCAAATAGATCGGCAAACAGTGGAAACTGGCTGACTTTATATATTTATTTATTTATTTAGTCTCCAAAATCACTGCAGATGGTGACTGAAGCCATGAAATGAAAAGATATTTACTGCTTGGAAGGAAAGTTATGATCAACCTAGATAGCATGTTAAAAAGCAGTGACATTACTTTGTCAACAAAGGTCCATCTAGTCAAGGCTCTTGTTTTGTTAGTGCTTATATATGGATGTGAGAGTTGGACTGTAGATTTGATGCTTTTGAACTGTGATGTTGGAAAAGAGAGAGTTCAACTGTGGTGTTGAGAGTCCCTTTGACAGCAACGAGATCCAACCAGACCATCCTAAAGGAGATCAGACCTGGGTGTTCATTGGAAGGACTGATGTTGAAGCTGAAACTCCAATGCTTTGGCCACCTTATAAAAAGAGCTGACTCACTTGAAAAGAACCTGATGCTGGGAAAGAGTGATGGTAGGATAAGGAGATGACACAGAATGACATGGCTCAATGGCATCATAGATTCAACAGACATGGATTTGGCTGGACTCCGGCAGTTGGTGATGGACAGGGAAGGCTGGCATGCTGGAGTTCTGGGGTCGCAAAGATTCGGACATGACTGAGTTACTAAGTTGAGCTGAACTGATAAAGCTTGTCCATCTTTTGCTGCAATAAATATAATCAGTCTCATTTTGGTATTGACCACCTGATAGACTCTTCTCTTGTGTTGTTGGAGAAGGGTATTTGCTATGACTCATTTATTATCTTGGAAAAATTCTATTAGCTTTTGCTCTTCTTCATTCTGTACTCCTAGGCCAATTGTGCCTGTTACTCCAGGTATTTCTTAACTTCCTCTTTTGCATTTCAGTCACCTATAATGGAAAGGACATCTTATTTGGATGTTACTTCTAAAAGGTCTTATAGGTCTTCAAAAAACTGTACAACTTCGCTTCTTCAGTATTTCTGGTTGGGACATACAATTCAGTCGTGTCGGCCTCTTTGTGACCCCATGAGTCACAGCATGCCAGACCTCCCTGTCCATCACCAACTCCCAGAGTTTACCGAAACTAATGTCCATCGAGTCGATGATGCCATTCAGCCTTCTCATGCTCTGTCGTGCCCCTAATCTCTCTGAGCATCAGGGTCATTTCCAATGAGTCAATACTTTACATGAGGTGGACAAAGTATTGGAGTTTCAGCTTTAGCATCAGTCCTTCCAATGTACACTCAAGACTGATTTCCTTTAGGTTGGGGCATAGACTTGGACTAAATGTGATATTTAATGGTTTGCCTTGGAAACAAACAACGATCTTTTTTTATTTTTTTCCATTTTGAGATTGCATTCAAGTGCTGCATTTAAGATTCTTTTGTTGAATATGATGGCGACTCTATTTCTTCTAAGTTATTCTTGCCCACAGTAGTAGATACAATGGACATCTGAGATAAATTCACCAATTCCAGTCCATTTTAGTTTGCTGCTTCCTAAAATTCCTTTATTCACTCTTGGCATCTCCTGTTTGATAACTTCCAATTTGCCGTGGGCCTAACACCCCAGTATTCTATGCAGTATTTCTCTTTGAAGCATCGACCTTTACTTCCATCACCTGTTACACCCGCAACTTGGCATTGTTTTTCCTTTGGCTCTGTTTCTTCATTCATTTTGGAGTTTGTTCTCGACTGATCTCCAGAAGCGTATAGGGAATCTACTGACTGAGAGACTTCATCTTTCAGTGTCCCATCTTTTTGCATTTTCATACTGTTCATGGGGATCTCAAGGCAAGAATACTGAAGTGGTTTGCCCCCCTTATGTAATGAATCTTGCTTTGTAAAAATTCTTTACCATGACTCATCCATCTTGGGTGGCCCTGCATGGCATGGCTCATAGTATTACTGAGTTAGACAAGGCTGTTGCTCATGTGATCAGATTAGTTAGTTTTCTGTGATTGTGGTTTTAATTTTTTTTCTGCCTTCTGATGGAGAAGAATAAGAGGATTATGGAAACTTCCTAATGAGAGAGACAGACTAAGGGCAGGTGGAGGGGGGTGGATTTTATCTTCTTCTGATAGGGAGGCCATGCTCAGTAAATCTTTAATCCAATTTTCTGTTGATGGGTGGGGCTGTGTTCCTTTCTTGTTATTTGCCCTGAGACAAAACTATTGTGGAGGTAATGAAGATAAAGGTCTTCCCTGGTGGGTAATGGTGACCTTATTCAAAGGTCCCAGGCATATACTGGGTATACTCAGTTCCCCCAACCCTGCGGCTGGCCACTGCTGACCCACGCCTCTGCCCAAGACTCCTTGTCTCTCATGGGTAAGTCTGGATCAGTCTCTTGGGAGGAACTACCCCTTTCTCCTGAGTCCTGGTACCCTCAAGTTTCTGTTTGTGCTTTTTAAGCATCTGTTTCCCAGGTCTATGTAAGTTCTGATGGCTCTATGTTGAGATTAATGGCAACTTCCTCCAAGACAGCTTATGCCATAGCCAGATCTACTGCACTCAGAACCCTTGACTCTGCCGCAGTCCACTGCTGACCTGAACCTCAGCAGTAGACACTCACACAGTTCTGTCTCAGTCTCAGATGGGTCTCTGGGTCCTGATGCATAAGAAGTTTGTTTGAACCCTCTGAGTTTCTCTGGCAGTTATGGAGTCTGATTCTAAATGTGATTTCTCCCCTGCTACCATCTTACTGGATCTTCTCTACCTTTGGACGTGGGCTATTCAGGAATAGTCAGGACTGATTTCCTTTAGCATTTACTGGTTTTATTTCCTTACAATCCAAGGGACTCTCTAGAGTATATGTGGTTATGAATAAATATATTCGTATATTGTCTTTAACTTTATATGTCATACATTGTCATAAATATACTGTCTTTACACTGCACTTTCATAGAGAAATAGATGAATGATTACGGATGTGATTTATGGAATCCAGGTGTATTCTCTCATATGTATGTGGATGTATGAATACATAATTACTGTGCTTTTGCTGTCCTCTCGTGGAGAAAAAAATGATGTTTATGAATGTAATTTATAAAACTCTACATGTATTCTTTACATTTCGACGAATATACAGTATAACTTTATTAAAGATTAATACAAACTCAAACAGAAAGTATAAATTTCCCAGAAAATTACAAAGAAAGAAAAAAAAAAAAGCCATTCATTATTTCACTTTACTTTTGGAACAGAATTCTGAATTTCTGGGTTGGGGATATAAAAATGAGGATATGCTAATTCTTTTAGTGTAAAATCACCCTTTCTGCTATTAGAATGCTAATATCAGCCCTGTGATTTCTTTGGAAGGAATGATGCTAAAGCTGAAACTCTAGTACTTTGGCCACCTCATGCGAAGAGTTGACTCATTGGAAAAGACTCTGATGCTGGGAAGAATTGGGGGCAGGAGGAGAAGGGGACGACAGCCCTTCCAATGAATATTTAGGCTTGATTTTATTCAGTATTTCCTGATTTGATCTTGTTGTCCAACGGATGCTCAAGAGTCTTCTCAACCACCACAATTCAAAACCATCAGTTCTTAGCTGCTCAGCCTTTTTTATGGTCCATCTCTCACATCTGTACATGATTACTGGGAAAACCATAGATTTGACTATATGAAACTTTGTTGACAAAGTGATGTCTCTCCTTTTGAATATTCTGTCTAGGTTTGTCATGGCTTTTCTTCTAAGGAGCAAATGTCTTTTAATTATGTGGCTGCAGTCATTGTCTTCAGTGATTTTGGAGCCCAAGAAAATAAAATCCGTTTCCAGCTTTTCCCATTCTATTTGCCATGAAGTGATGGGAGCAGATGCCATGATTTAGTTTTTTGAATGCTGAGTTTCAAGACAGATTTTTCACTCTCCTCTTTCACCCTCATCAAGAGACTCTTTAGTTCCTCATCTCTGGTTCCTCTGCCTTTTCTGAAGCCAGCCTGAACATCAGGAAGTTCATGGTTCACGTATTGCTGAAGCCTGGCTTGGAGAATTTTGAGCATTACTTTACTAGCATGTGAGATAGGGCAATTGTGTGGTAGTTTGAGCATTCTTTGGCATTGTCTTTCTTTGGGATTGGAATGAAAANTTCTGCCTTTTCTAAAATCAGCTTGAAGATCTGGAAGTTCACAGTTCATGTATTGCTGAAGCCTGGCTTGGAGAATTTTGATCATTACTTTGCTAGCGTGTGAGATGGCTGCAATTGTGCAGTAGTTTGAGCATTCTTTGGCATTGTCTTTCTTTGGGACTAGAATGAAAACTGACCTTTTCCAGTCCTGTGGCCACTGCTGAGTTTTCCAAATTTGCTGGCATATTGAGTGCAGCACTTTCACAGCATCATCTTTCAGGATTTGAAATAGCTCAACTGGAATTTCATCACCTCCACTAGCTTTGTTCGTAGTGATGCTTTCTAAGGCCCACTTGACTTCACATTCCAGGATGTCTGGCTCTAGGTGAGTGATCACACCGTCATGATTATCTGGGCCATGAAGATCTTTTTTGTACAGTTCCTCAGTGTATTCTTGCCACCTCTTCTTAATATCTTCTGCTTCTGTTAGGTCCAGACCATTTCTGTCCTTTTTCGAGCCCATCTTTGCATGAAATGTTCCCTTGGTATCTGTAATTTTCTTGAAGTGATCTCTAGTCTTTCCCATTCTGTTGTTTTCCTCTATTTCTTTGCATGGATTGCTGAGGGAAAGCTTTCTTCTTTCTTCTTGCTATTCTTTGGAACTCTGCGTTCAGATGCTTATATCCTTTGCTTTTTGCTTCTCTTCTTTTCACAGCTATTTGGGTTAGGACCCTTAAAGAATTAATACCCTTTCTCAGATTTATAGCCAAAGAGTTATATAAGTATATCTAAAAAACATACAATGAACATGTAAGACCAAAATGCCTTGGTAATTCCTGAGTGGACTTCTAATGCTTAACTAAGTAAATCATATATTTTAAACAAGAAGTGAATTACAACACTTAAGTGGCCATGTGCTTGAAATTACCAATGGAGATTTCTTTATTATGTGGATTTGAAATCCAAATTAGACCAGATAGTATCTTTATAATTAATATATATTGTTTTTAAGATAATTTATATATGCACTAGAAAAATTTATTTACGAGAACATAATAAAATATTAAATTTGTTATTAAAATATTAATTTACTTTCACTACAGGAAAAATGTTAAATATTTCCTTTCTTGTCCTTTTGTCTACTTGGTTCCTCAGCTTATCTCAAGTAGTACAAGTAAGAAACATTTGGTATCTTTGTCACAGAGTGAACCGTGGTCTTTTTCAGCTGGCATTCCCCGCCTCAGAACCTTGCATTATGTTACGTCTTGTAAACCGCCATTGTTGTGTGCTGCTGTATTTTGAAGACTTATTAGAGTGAAGGAAGTTCTTCCCTAACATGACATTTCCTTTCTAATACAATGAAAAAGTGGAGTATTTAGGGTTGACCGTTTACACATTGTTCCCATTTCAGGCCCCACAGTATTGCCGTCATATATGAATGCCTAACTTTTAGAGATTTCCTTTAGGTTTTCTTGTGTGTTTATTTTCCTGTAGGTTTTGAAAGGCTTGACCTCTCTGAGAGAAGTCCTTTGAGAGACCCCAGATCCATATCACCTCTACTAGAGCCTTAAACAGCTAGCCTTGTAAAGATGGAGCCATGAATGTGTATTGATATGAAACAGCTTCACTCTCCACCATAAGCTCAGTCCAGCTTGTTGGCTACTGCCACATAATCCTGAATTCCATTCTCTTGTACTCGTGGAATTCTCTAGAATGCTTTCTTTAGAGCATAACCTTTAGTTCAGAAACACTCGATTTTATCAAAGGCTCTAATCTGGAATATGATGTTAAGATTTCTGCTACTAGTAAATTCTATGTATACTACTACATTCTAGATACCTTCAGGGTAATATAAATGTATATCAGACAGCTTAAAGATAAACTGACACATATTAAAATTTTTTAAGATTTTATTTGAGCAAAAATTGACTGAAATTGGGCAGCACCAAATCAGAAGTGGTTAGTGGACTCAAGAGCTCCTCCACAAGAGCCAGGGGAAAGATTTACCTAGAAGAGGTGCAGCAGCAAAGACAGGAAATTATTTGATTGACTATAGCTTTAAGCCTAGTTGGCTGTTTGTAATTGATTGTCCTTAGCATTTTGATTATATAACCTTGAGGCATTTAAAAGTTTAGATTTTGGTTTGCTTAGTAGGCTGCCAAGGCATTAGAGCCTCAATCTAGTGATCTCCTGTTTAATTAATGTAAAACTGCAAATGCCTAGTTCAGTTCAGTTCAACAATCATTTATTTAGTACCTACTGATGCCATAAGCCGTTTTTTTAAAAAAGGAAAAGACTGGGCTCCTACCTTGGAGTGTTTATAGACTTGGAAGGGGCTTGCATACTTCTCTTCTCCCTGCCCTACACCTTTTAAAAATAAGCTGATTACGTTTTCATTATTCGTTATAGTAAGTTTGGAAAATACAGAGAAATCAAAAGAAAAATAATGTTTAAAAATCAATGAAAAACCTATCGCTTAACTACTGCTAATAACATTTTCATTTCTTTTTTATATCCATAGACTTAAAAAAATTATAATCAGGTAGTATGCACAGTAGAAGCTGTATGAAACCTGCTTCTTTAATGTCACATCTCATAAACATTTTCCTGTAATCTTTGTAAATATCACTGAAGAAAGTAGATAATACTCTACTGTGTAGATTCATAGTTTCCTTCATTTTAATTTTGCTGCCAGATATTTATTCATTTTTGGCCATGCTGCATGGCATGGGGGGATCTTAGTTCTCTGACCAGGGGTCAAACCTGTGCCCCTTGCATTGAAGTTTGGAGTATTATCCACAGGACCACTAGGTCCTGCCAGATCATTTAGATGATTTCCTGTTTTGTGATATACCACATGCAAATAGCTCTGTGCACAAACATTTTTAATATTTAGGATTGTTTTCCAAAGTTAAAGATACAGAAAGATACAGACATGGTTTCTGTGTACAAGAGGATGAACACTGAAGCTTCCAGGACATCTGCCAGGGCTTTGGAAGGGTCTGACCAATTAACGCC
This sequence comes from Neotragus pygmaeus, assembly GCA_006410875.1. Classification (NCBI taxonomy): domain Eukaryota; kingdom Metazoa; phylum Chordata; class Mammalia; order Artiodactyla; family Bovidae; genus Neotragus; species Neotragus pygmaeus. Next base: position 1,175,531 of record SJYV01023704.1, read on the forward strand.
TGACCAGCAGTGCTTAGTGATGCCTGGCTCACTGCATCCTTCCACTTGGGACGTTGTTACTTTGAAAATGTTTGCTAGTTTGATAAATGAGAGGGAGTGTGTTGTTGTTTTGACTTTTATTTATTTGGTTGCCAGTGGGGTTGAACATTTCCTCCTATCTTTGTTTATCAGTTTTATTTCCTCTTTTATGAACTGGCACTTTGTGTCCTTTCTCATTTTATCTGTTATTTCTCCCACATCGCTCTTTTCCACTCCTTACAGATAGGATTCTGGCTCAGCCAGTGATGTTTTTATCCCCAGGGCCATTTTAGCCCATATAGCTTGTCTTCCTTACCCAGGACTGTGGTGACTGAGCAGTCATTTTTGTACTGTTGTGTAGCTGTAACAAAGCCCATCTTAAACAGAAAGCACTTCACAGTTTCTTCAGTGTCTTCTCATGTCTCCTCATCGGAGACAAAAGCTGGGTCTCTCTCCTTGGGAAGAACGTTGTGTAAAGTAATGAAGTTCACTTGGAAATTCTTTTAGTAAGAGACATACTAGTGGCAGCCCCTTGGAGCTTAATTTTGAGATTTCCGTGAGGCACCTGAAGGCTAAAAGGGAAAAGCAGAATTATCCTCATTCCCCCTAAAGCTGGGATCAGGTCCATAAAGGCTTTCTGCACCATTGAGTTTTCTTGGGCTTTTGTGGCTCAGCTTGCTGCTGTGAAACACTATTCATTGCTGCAGATTATGGCTTTTTCTTTTGTCTTATTTACTGACTGGGGAGTCACTGCCAAAAGTTGTGACTGGTGATTATCACTTTGGAGAAGCGAAGAAGGTTAGTCTGTATGCCTTAACATCTTCTGTGAGTGAGCCATTGCTGTGCTAGTTACAGGGAGTTAAAAAAGGAGATGTTGCACTCTGGGAGATGAGAGTGATAGAACGCAAAAGTGGATAAAAAAGGCAACTCTGCGTCCCAGACCTTTCTTCCCCAAGTTAGAGACACAGTAAAGTAGCAGGATTTGGCCAGCCAATAGGGCACAGCCCAGACCCAGGCTGAGGTTCCATCTTTGAAAGTGTTTTGTGGCTGCTTAAGTGTTTTTTAAGTGGTAAGTGTTGTGCTCTTACTTAAAAGTCACTGGTTCACTGCGGCTCCTTGTGCTTTAAAGCTTAAAGAATAAACTTTCTCATATTGAGAGTTTCACATATTCATTCACATTTATTGAATTTCTACTGTATTTTAAGCATTATTTAGTCAGGGGTCAGCAAACTACAGCCTGCAAGTCGGATTTGACCTAGCCCTGATTCTCATAGCCTGGGAGCAAAGAATGCTCTTTACATTTTAATAATATGGTTGGAAAAGCAAAAAAAAGAACCATATTTTGTGATATGTGAAAATTATATGAAATTCAAACATCAGTGCTCAAAAATAAAGTTTTATTGGCACACAAAAATACTCATTCATTCACGTATTCTCTCTGGATGCTTTCTTGCCACAATGGTAGAGTTGAGCAGTTGTGACAGAAACTGCATGGCCTGGCAAGTCTAAAACATTTACTACTCAGTGCTTTATAGGAAAAGCTTTCCATTCCTCTTCTAGACAGTGTAAATACAGCTATAAACAACATAGACATAGTCTTTGCCTTCATAGAGCTTATGGCCTTGTGCAACATCACTTTAAAGATGGCCCTAATGGGACTCACCCTTGGTGCTGGCTTAGAAACATCAGGTTCTAACCGACTGAGCTAACCTTAAATAATTTTAGCCAACATTGGCACAACCTTATGGAATCTGGTTAGTTTTTCATCCAATCCAATCCAATCTATCAATTAACTATGTTAGACTGTGAAGGTCTCTGCACTTAAGACATTTAACTAGTTGGGAAGCAAATTTTATTTAAAAATAGAAAAAGAATAATGGCAATAACACTCAATAACTGCTTTTAACTTTTCAAAAGCCTTTTATGCATGCTAGCTTACAAGCTGCAGACTTCATGAGCTAAGAATTTAGGGTGGAAAAGCTTACTTTGGACTGATAGAAATGGAGTAGGCTTGCCAGAGAAAGGATGTAGGCCAAAATGATGGTCATGATTTCCTTCTTCAGTCCCAGGGGACTATCAAGTTATCTCCTGTGGACAGAAGCCCAAGAAACTGGCTTTAGGGTTCTTTCCCATATCCTATGTTTTAACAGAATTTCTGCTCTTAGCCTCATGATGTGAATGGACCACTTCCCTTGGGCTGGTGAAATAGGAAGACCGGGATTGGGAGCTTCTCATCCAGCTTGTGAGGTGGGCAGGGAGCTGCTGTCCACTAGATGGGGAAATTGCTGGAAGCCAGACTTCGGAGGTGGGTACTGAATAATAGGAAAATTGGGTAGGAGGATGGAAACTTTGATTTCTTAAAATGCAAGAAGTAGGAAAGTCTCAGAGTCCTTTAGTTAATTTTCCAGCAAGTCTAGAACACCAAAGAATTACATCTTCCACTATACCATGAGCAACATTCATATCTGTATGGCCCAGGGTTTTGTTTAACAAATTGCTCAATACAAGAAAGGCTGATAAAAAATAATGAAATATTGACATTTGTAGCAACATGGATGGAACTAGAAATGATCATACTAACTAAAATAAGTCAGACAAAGACAAATATTTCATGATATTATTTATTATATAATCTAAAAAGGAGCACAAATGAACCTATATACAAAACCGAAACAGACTTAAAGACACAGAAAATGAATTTATGGTTAACAAAGTAGAAAGAGTTGAGGGAGAGAGATAAATTAGGAGTAGGGTACTAACAGATAGGAACTACTGTACATAAAATAGATAAGCAACAAGGATTGACTATTTAACACAGGAAACTGTCAATATCTTATAATAACTTATAATGGGAAATAATCTAAAAATATAACGGAATCACTTTGCTGTATACCTAAAACTAACACAATATTGTAAATCAAATACTTCAATCAAAAAAAAAAAAAAGAATGGCTGAAAGAGTAAAGGAAGGAAGTCAAGTCACACACAAACATTAATCAGAATGCTTCAACCATAGTGTACTTTCAGAACAGAAACTATGGGTGTTCATTCAACAAATATTTATTGGGTCCTGCTATGTGCCAGGCACCAAAACCCATTTTATTTCAATGACTAATAGTGAAAATCTTTCTCAAATGTCAGTGTCTACTTTGTTGCTTTAAAAAGTACAATCATTGGAGCGTCTAGTATTGAATCCTAAAGAGAACTGGAGAGCATGGAGGATCTTTTTGACCTCATGGGGATTACGCTGGCTACCATCATAGAAAATAAATTACTGTAGTGCTTAAGAAGATATAGTCTGATGTCAGACTGCCTGGTGTCAAAGCTTTACCACTCATTAAGTGTGTGGCACTGGGTGAATTTTACCTCAATTTCCCCATCTCTAAAACAAGCAAATAATTATTCCTACCATATATGGCTGTTGTGATGAAATAAGCAGTGTATTTTTTAATGTAGGAAACTCTCAAAGTAAATGGTAACTGTTTTGTTATCTTGTAGTAGTCAGTCTAGGATAGATACAGATGTTTGGATTGTATTGAGAACTTGAGGACATGCCCCCAAACTTGGTGGTTCTGTTTTAATGCCATTTTTAGTATGCATAGTAGAAGGAGCATAACCCCTTTATTTGTAGTTTAACTTTTTTGCATCCTCACTTGAAAAGTAATATCATCTAACTGCTGGGGTTCATGCATGGACCACATATTTGATAGTGCCTAGAATTTAGTGAGCTCTCAATAAGTATTACTTTCCTTTTGATAGTGTCAACTATCAGGAAGTAATTCCCTTTAATTAAGAGTGTTGATGAGTTGGGTTCTAGTTAATTGAACTGTAATATGTAAATCAACTTAATCGTGCCAGATAAACAGCCAGCACCTGGCATGGCTTGGTTGAGCACCTGTATTTGTTTGATTTGGAAAAATTCTTTCCCCTTTTGTGGCTTTCTTAACATTGTTTGATCCTCTACATCAGTCTGCAAGCATTTTACATTTTCAGTTGAAAGGAAGATTTTCAGTAGGTTTCATAAGATTTTAATTATGGGACTTAACACAATTAAATTTAAATTAATCTGAATCAGTTGCGGACTATAGAACAATGTGCTGGTACCTCATCAATCCTTGTTTTTTTTCAAATAGAAGGAGAAAAATGGGAAGTGTTCCCAACTGAGTCACAGGCTGTGGTGGGAATTAAATGAGTAAACATCATAGTCTTTACAGTGAAAGATACTGAGTGGGAACTAGAGAATCATTAGCAGTCACCCTTTACCATGTATTTCCCTTTGCGGGATGTCTTTCTAGAATGGCATGAGAGAAGAAAACAGAAAGACATGTTCATGACAAAGTAACATTGAAATAAGGGTGAAGAGAATTATAAGTTGAGGAAGGTGGGAGTGAAAACATGCATTGACATGAGACAGAGTAAAAGAGGCTCAAGGGAAACCCTGGGACTCTGTCAAAGCAATAATTTCATGAAATTACACTGGTTGGATGTATCCTTGTTTTTTTTTAAGTCTTTATGAAGTTTGTTATGATATTTCTTCTGTTAATTATATTTTGATGAAAGTGAAAGAGGAACTTTGGCTTAAAGCTCATCATTCAGAAAACTAAGATCATGGCATTCAGTCCCATCACTTCATGGGAAATAGATGGGGAAACAGTGGAAACAGTGGCTGACTTTATTTTTCTAGGCTCCACAATCACTGCAGATGGTGATTGCAGTGACTCACCATTGCAGTGACTCAAAAGAGTTGACTCATTTGAAAAGACCCTGATGCTGGGAGGGGTTGGGGGCAGGAGGAGAAGGGGACGACATAGGATGAGATGATTGGATGACATCAGTGACTTGATGGACATGGGTTTGGGTGGGCTCCAGGTGTTGAAATTAAAAGATGCTTACTCCTTGGAAGGAAAGTTATGACCAACCTGCTGCTGCTGCTGCTGCTAAGTCGCTTCAGTCGTGTCCGACTCGGTGCGACCCCATAGACGGCAGCCCACCAGGCTCCCCCGTCCCTGGGATTCTCCAGGCAAGAACAATGGACTGGGTTGCCATTTCCTTCTCCAATGCATGAAAGTGAAAAGTGAAAGTGAAGTCGATCAGTCATGTCCGACCCTCAGTGACCCCATGGACTGCAGCCTTCCAGGCTCCTCCATCCATGGGATTTTCCAGGCAAGAGTACTGGAGTGGGGTGCCAACCTAGACAGCATATTAAAAAGCAGAGACATTACTTTGTCAACAAAGGTCTGTCTAGTCAAGGCTATGGTTTTTCCACACATGGTCAAGTGTGGATGTGAGAGTTGGGCTGTGAAGAAAGCTGAGTGCCGAAGAATTGATGCTTTTGAACTGTGGTGTGGAGAAGACTCTTGAGAGTCCCTTGGACTGCAAGAAGATCCAACCAGTCCATCCTAAAGGAGATCAGTCCTGGGTGTTCATTGGAAGGACTAATGTTGAAGCTGAAACTCTAATACTTTGGCCATCTCATGCGAAGAGTTGACTCATTGGAAAAGACCCTCATACTGGGAGGGATTGGGGGCAGGAGGAGAAGGGGACGACAGAGGATGAGATGATTGGATGACATCATTGACTCGATGGACATGGGTTTGGGTGGACTCCAGGTGTTGGTGATGGACAGGGAGGCCTGGTGTGCTGCGGTTCATGGGATCGCAAAGAGCTAGACACTACTGAGTGACTGAACTGACTTGAATTATATTCTGGTATTTTGGCTGTGAGGCATGTGGGATCCTAGCTCCCCGATCAGGGATCCAGCCTGCACCTCTTGCGTTTGGAAAGTGAAGTCCCAATCACTGGGAAGTCCCTGGATGTATCTTTATTGTGATAATTATTTTCATACCATGGCCCTCACCTTAAAAATGTGTTCTCAGTCTTGAACACTATTGACACTTTGGGCTGGCTAACTGTTGTAGGGGCCTGTCCTGTACATCATTGGATGTTTAGTGGCAGCCTTGGAAGGTGACAGTCGCACTTCACCTACTCTTCCACCCACCCACTAACCCCCCAGTTTGATAGCCACACATGTTTTCAGACCTTACTAAATGTTCCCTGGTGAGCAAACATCATCCCCAGTTGAGAACCACTGCTTTGAAAGGATTTGTTTCCATGACTTTATGGGTCCTCGAGGCTCCAACTTTCCTCTCAGGCCATTCCTTTAGCTAACCTTTTGGATCTCTCCAGCACTGCCTGGCTAAGCCACACTGGCAGACAGGTGGAGACCTCCTCAAAGAGGCCTGGGTTAATCCCTACAATGCGAGGCTCAGTGCCACGTTTCCAAGTGTTGGGGCTGCCTAGATTAATTTCTAAGGTAATGTGAATCTTGTCTCCAGCGGTTGTTGTCCCTCTTAAGTGTTACCTGGGAATGTGTGTGTATGTGTGTGTGTGTTTGTGCTCAGCTGTGTCTGTGTCCTTATTACTCCATGTTATGTGTGTAGCCTGCCAGGCTCCTCTGTCCATGGGATTTTCCAGGCAAGAACACTGGAGTGGGTTGCCATTTCCTACTCCAGAGAATCTTCCCAACCCAAGGATCCAACCTGTGTCTCCTGTGTCTCCTGCATTGGCAGGCGAATTCTTTACCACTGAGCCACCTGGGAAGCTGATGGAAATGATGACTACTCAATTCTGTTTGTGGTGCCTCATTTACTGACAGTAAGCTTGGAGAAAGTCACAGACACTTAGTTGAATTATTAAAAGAAAGCCTGTAGGTTATCCTCTTAGCAGAGTACCCCAGAATTATTGCTTTAATATGGGCCTAACCTCAAAAGGAGGCTAAGAAGCCCAGAGTAGGAAGAGGTGAATTACCAAGTGGCGTTTTAGGAAAACAAAGGCTTTGCAAGATAAAGCCTCCCCAGTTACAAGCTTCATGTTATTAATAACTCAGATGTCATATTTATGCCATTATTGGCAGCATGCATACAATTTAAATATTTTAGCTTCCATTATACAACTGGATCTACATTACTGACCTTCAAGGGCCCCATTCATAAGGGGATGAGGAAAGGGAACAATCAACTATTTCATGCAAGGGTTGGCCAGCAGACTGGCTTTCCCAGCATTGTCAGACAAACCAGGACACAGGGAGTGCTTTGGAGTTGTTCAGAACATGGCAGGGTCGAGACAGAGAATGATGGGGCTGCGGGAGCTTTCAGGGCAGGGAACGAGCCAAGGCTATTTTTCCTTTTGAAAAAGAGATATCCCACCTTTGTTCCAAGGGAGAATGAAATATCCATTAAGACTGGTGACACTGGGAATTTTGTTTCAGCTCAGCGCCTTTTGTTGTGACTCCAGGGCAGAGGCGAGGAATCTGGGGTGACGGGTTTCAAGCCAAGATGAGAAAGAAAAAGAATTCCTTCCAAGGATTTCTTCTATTGTCTCCTCAAGAATAAATATTTATAGAGAAAGTTCAAGTGAAGTCTTTTACAATGGTCACGGCTTTAAGACTAAGTCTTTGAGAGAGAACATGTAAAACTATGCTTAAATGAAGGGTGATCCAATTAGGCTTCCCAGGGAAAACCAAGAAACCTCAAGATAATTTCCTATGTAAAATCTAATTGTCTTCTCAAGTGGACTAGGAATACCACTCTGAATTATACCAGCTCCATAGACTGCAGCAAAAATGTACAGCCAAATTGGATTCTATTCTAAGTAATTAAGTTATTTCCTTCACAGGATCTATAATTTGCCTTCAACAAATGTGATTTGCCTCAGAAAGATAAGACACTGCAATTTTCCTCCAAAATGGATCTTCTGTGCCAAAAACAATTATGAAAAGTAGACCAAATATTTCCTTAATTATATCTTGGTTATTATCTTAGAGCACATGTCTGGAGTGCCCTGTCTGTGTCACAGAATAAGACAGGTAAGGCTGCTATAGTTGAGAAATTATCTTTAAATGGAGACCAGTTGAAATTTACTCAAGAGGCTGGGGCTTGCACAACGGTAGTGTAAATAGCTTTGGGTGATGTTACATAAGACTCCAGCATCTTGTGCAAAATGTGGGCAATGAGGAGCTTGCTTCAATGGACCTTTCTTCTGAGCTCTGAAAGCACCAATTTAACTTTTATCTGCTTGGCTGAACCCTTGAGGTGCTAGATGTTGCAATAGATTAAGAATAAGTGTTGAGATTTGCATAGAAGATATTGCAAGAGGGGTATTTTAGGCACGGTTAATTTTATGAAGAAAACATTCACTTTTGGCTTTATTTTCAATAACAGTTCAGTTGCGTTATGACCAGGTGTTCTGGGGGACAACAGTGGGTAATGGTTAAGAGCAAGGGCTGGAAGGATGAATGGAGTCAGCTCCTGATATATCCCCTTGACAGTACATGTTATGGCAAGTCTCTAAACCTGTTTCCTCACCTGTCAAAAGGATGTGATGAGATCCAGATTGAGAGGAGTAGGTGAGAAGAGCATACAATGCCTGGCTGGGACAGATCTGGAGTACACAAGGCGAGGATACTAGTCAAACCTAAGATGTGGGATTGCATACCTTTCCTTTTTTATGTACATCTATCCTTCAGGAATATTATCATTCATAGGAATATGAACTGGTTGGATATTTCTAAAGTTGCATGAATTAAGAGCTACTGAAGTCACATTGCCTGGCTTGAAATATTTGTTGCTCTTACTATACTTTGACCAAGTCACTTAAGCTTTCAGTAGCTTGGTTTCATACTCTAAAAAATGATAGAGTCTAGCAGAGTTGTGATGGAGAAGGAAATGGCAACCCACTCCAGTGTTCTTGCCTGGAGAATCCAAGGGACGGGGGAGCCTGGTGGGCTGCCGTCTCTGGGGTCGCACAGAGTCGGACACGACTGAAGTAACTTACCAGCAGCAGCAGAGTTGTGATAAGCATTAAGTAAAATATGACAACTAAATACCTAGGACAGATCTGACATGCTTTACATGTATCTATTATTGTTATTTTAGACTTCTGCCAGCCAAAGGAATGCCAATAGAAATCAGAACATAACATTAAGTAGGTTTATCATGTAGTTTTATTAACAACTTAATACAAGGCTGTACATTGTAGGTGTGGAAATCGATCCACTTCTGAAAACTGAAAAACCAGCATTTCCATATCACTTCAGGCTTTGGTTATAAATGCCATCTTCTCCTGCAAAATCACATGGTGTAACCAAAGAATTTAAGAACAGGAAAAAGAAAATGTTCCACTGGAATGGAGAGATCATTTATTTACAAACAACTTAGAATCATTTCTAGCCTAAGTGATTTCACTATACACACTGGAATGTTCAGTTCCCTTTTCTACGGTCCTACAATGACATACAGCAACTAAAAACTTGGCCACAGGTCCTGCCTAGACGCTTAACAACATGAAACAAAATATTTATATAAATAAGTCAATTAAACCTCACAGAAACTAAACAAACAAGAAAAAAAATCCAACATTCAATAAAAACTGTACAGTGTTGGTCAGTCTTTTACATCTGAAAAAATGTGTAACTTCAAAAAAAAGTTCTTTAATGTATAAAAGTCCAGTGTTAGCTGGAGTGAAAACTGGAAGATTCAGACTCAGTTGAGACAGAAGAATGTCCACCTCGCTTGCCCTTGGAGAGGATCTTCAGGCTGGACCCTCTACTCACAGAAGTGAGTGCATGCTGGGCAGAGGTTTTAAATTTGGCCCCAAGGAAGGCATAGAGGATGGGATTCAGGCAGCAGTGAAAAAAAGCTAGGGCCTCGGTGATGGAAATCCACTTGTGCACAGTGCTCTCAAACTCACACCCTTGCTGGATGATTTCCAGAAGGATGAAGGAGTCGATGCTGATCCCAATGTAGTAGGGCAGCCAGCAGGCGAAGAAAGTCAGGATGAGGATAACTGTGGTCTTGAGGGCCTTGCGCTTCTGGTAGCCCTTGGAGTGGGACAGCTTGGAGATGATAATGCAGTAGCAGGACAGGATGACGATACCAGGCAGGAGAAGGCCGACCACGATGTGCTGAAACTGAAACACCACTAGCCACAGGTCGCTGGGATAGAAGCGATCACAGATGTACCTCTCATCCGCTTCCTTGATGTCTGCAAAGATGAGATCAGGAATAGTCAACAGGACAGCGGGTAGCCAGACACCAACATAGACCACCTTTTCAGCCAGCAGCTTCCTTGGCCTCTGACTGTTGGTGGCATGGACGATAGCCAGGTACCGGTCCAGACTGATGAAGGCCAGGATGAGAACACTGCTGTAGAGGTTGACTGTGTAGATGACATGGACTGCCTTGCAGAGGAACTGCCCAAAGTACCAGTTTGCCACAGCATCAACTGCCCAGAAGGGAAGTGTGAGGACAAAGAGGAGGTCCGCCACAGACAGGTGCAGTCTGTACTTGTCCGTCATGCTTCTTAGTTTCTTCTGGTAACCCATGACTAGAATGACCAATCCGTTGCCCACTATGCCAGTTAGGAAGATGATGGAGTAGACAGTGGGCAGGAAGATCCGGTTGAAATGGGCATTTTCCTCCCGGAAGCAGGGTTCCTTCATGGAATCATAGTCACCTGAGCCCAAGTCATCCTCGGTGTAATTATCGGAAGTGAATATCTGAAAAACAGGCAAGGGAATAGACATTCACTTTCAAGTTCAGCAGGTATTCTCCAAGTTCAAAACAATGTTTCTGGTATTTAAAAAAAGCAATTTGTAAAAAACCAACTCAGTCCAGCTTTCAACAGGGAATTCTGCTCCCACTAAAGTACCAGGGTAAAAAGCATAAGGGAATTCTAGACTCCTGCGGATCTCCTCCCATCTGCCCCCACAGTCACTTCATTACATCCCTCTTTAGGAGAACCAATTACAAAACTCTTTGTTTAAAACAAAACGGAGACGAGATTCTTTGGTTTCTTAAGTTACATCCTTGCTAACTCTTTTGCCCCGCCCACTGGAGAGAAGAAAAAAACCTCCGGGGCAAAAAACCAAAACAAAACACAAAGGCGGCGTGGGAGCGTGGGTGGGAGTGGGGGAAGAATCTCGTGTTCTGAGGGGCTGGGATTAACTTTCTCAACGAAGATTCGCCAGGATAGGGAAGCCGGGAGCAAGAAGCACTGGGCGGTGTGTGTGAAAGGGCGGAGTGTCCCGAAGACTCTTATTCTAATGCATGAAACACTGTTTTCTCCACGACTGTCTCAACACTTATCATTCTGCACTTCAAGCAACACGTAGTGAGGAAGGAGAATGCAGCCTTGAATGAAGGGCTTTGGTGCTTGGGGGCAGGGTTGTCAGACGTGGGTAACCGCCCCGACGCCCGCCTATGGGCGCTCTTCGGGAGCTTGCGTTTGTTTCTTTGCCAAACCCCTGTTTATCACTTGGCGCGTCCGGGACGTTAGCGAGCACAGAATTTTAATGGGAGGGGAAAGTCACGGGGTCTACACCCGTGGTCCTCGCCCCAAGTTTCATTTCCTCACTCTCCCGAGTCGCTTCCCATCCCGCCAAGGATCCAATAGAAGGGGTGGGAGGTCTGCAGTGGGAAGCCTCCGGGCGGAGGGCACGCGGGGGACAGGGTGGTCCAGCTCCATCACTCCCCGCTGCCCACCAAGCCCACGCCCGCCGCCCGCCCACTGCGGTTCCAGCGGTCTGGCCCCGCCGCACGCCAGGGGCAAGTACTACTGGGTGCTGGGGAGAGGCTGGGCGGCTCCGCCGCGGGAGCCTTTGAATCGCGCGCCGCTGGGGGAAACGAAAAGCCTCCCTAGTAAGGGGTTTTCAAAAGGTTCCAGGAAACCACCGACGGTTGAATGGCGCTACTGGGCGCGGTGAGAGGCAAACCGTCTCCCACTTGCACCTGCCTGTCTGCACCGCAACCACCGGCGGCCCAGGTGCCCTTCCAGCCCCTCATTCCACCCCCAGTCCCCGCCGCGCACACCTCGGGGTGCTGCAGCACTGTGACCATTTATACTCCTTCAACTTCTGCACGACCCCCAAACTCCAGAACCCAGGAGCCCACTCGCGGCGCTGGCGACGCCCGCGAAGTCTCTCCCTCGATCCCAAGGCGCGCGGGCTGTTCCCTGTACCTCCCTGTTGCGACCGACGCGCAGAGAGCTCAACTGAGCGACAAGTGCCCAGCCACTGGCACAACTCCGCGGGTAGCAGAGTTTAGTGAACACGCGCCCAACGCCAAGAGTGGTTCTCCGATCTGGTAACTGCCCGGGAACACCGCCCTCCACCTCCAAATTCAGATCGTGTTATTTGCTCCAAAAGAAACCCCCGCTCACTCGAGGAAGAGACCCACGGTCTCTGGCAGAGCACACATCTCTGCACTTTTCCACAGCGTTCTTCTGTTTGCAAACAGCGTGCAAAACCGGCGCGCGCCGCATAACTCAGGGGGAGATACATGCAACCATTGAAACGGTCGTCCCAATCTTTTCTCCTTCTACTTGGAAAAAGATTTCAGTCCAGCCTGCCTCACCCCTCCTGTAGCCAGGCGCACGAGATCTCCTTTCTACACCCTTTCTCCGGGGCACCGGCACCTGCAATAGTCTGGTTGCTCCGGGCCACTCAGAGAGCGGTTGCGCTGTAAATTCAGGTGTTTGCACGTTTAAGTAAAAACAGGTTGAAACTGGACTTACACGGATCCCTTCCATGGTAACCGCTTGCTCTCCAGCCGCGGGGGCTACCAGCTACTCAAGTCCTCAGGGCCACTTTGCTACCTGCTGCCACAGCCAACACACTGAAGTTTCTGGCCGAAGCTGGACTTTTATAAAAACACGCTCCGCGGNAAAAAAAAAAACATACAAACTTCCTTGATGGTAGTAGGAGATACTCAAAGATAATATTTTCCCAAGTAATTTTTAAAAATGGAAGCTATTTCTCAAGGGCCATGTAATTCTGGCAGAGGGTTACAAATCTCAAAGTGACAGTGTTATCAAATGTCAGCAATTTCCAAGTTGATATTAGGTGGGAGAAGTGGTCTGCTACCACACTGCCACTGCACACAGCCCCTCTCCATCCCCAACTCCTTATGTCTCCAACATCTACAGGTGAAAAATGACTTTGGCAAATAAACCTAAGTCTCCCATCATTCAGCTATATACCAATTTAGGAAAATTATTACTGTTTTTCTGGGTATATTTTTATCCCAAATTCAAGTCATATCTTGAATTTCTGAAAGGTCTGATTTTGATAAAATGAGATTATTCGTGATTTCCATCAATTCTCTGTAGCAGTCAAGAACAACACAAAGAGAAAAGCTAGACTGGTAAACAAACGCAGCCAATTTAGAGTCACCCTGGTAAGTAATTTTAACAAAGCAGCCACTTAATTAACAGTGCAATGATCACTACTTGACTAGTTTCACTGCCAGGAGGATGCATTACTCGCAAACTTTGCTGGGCTCATGTGACAGGTGCAGTGTGGCTTTCTGGATCAGAAGAACAAACAATAAACAGACTCAGTCCTGTTACCTCAAAAATTATAGTGTCTAGTTGGGAAAGAGGGCACGACTTTAGGAAATAATTGAGTGAGCAAACTCTGTTCCCCATGGAAAAGGCTTGTCATTGTTTTCCTTAAACCAGTAATTTATTGGCAGTGACCTCATGCAGCTATATAACAAGAGGAGGCACCCAGAGCCCTGTGGACAGTCTGCTTTGTAAAGAGAATTATGCATCCATGGCAGAGCCTGGGTGCTTCCAGAAATGTGGTGGTCTGATCACCCATAGAGATGTGCTCTGAGATCATTCTACCAAGAGTTTTATATTAGCAAAAGGAAATAGGAAATGTGTGTGTGTGTGTGTGTGTGTATGTTTAGAGGGAATGCACACAGTGTTCTTGCATGAACAATTTCCTAAATCCAAAGCTATAATCAACCTGGCTACACGTATCCAGAGCTACTTGTAGGCCTAAGGCACCAGTGGCAAATTCTAAACACCTGCAGATATTGTAAATGAATGAGGTATTAGGGAGAGATGCAGACTGTGACGACCTGGAGAAGGTACATACCCTGTCCATAGCTATCATCCTTGATTACCCTGTGAGAGAATTTGAGCCTTATCTTCCTTTTGTTTTTTTTAAAGAGAAGCTGAAAGTCCTAATTTTTAAAATGTCAAATCTCTCAACTTTAAAATGTTGATTCAAAACAAGTAAACCAACAAAAACTTTATAAACTTCCAATTTACACTGGCCTAAGGTATTGGCACTAGGAATCAAAGAAAAAATTGGGGATTCAGACACTTGGAGGAATGGAATGTCTACACACAAGAAAAACAGTGCCAAGTAGTCAGAACTGGCCTCAGAATCCTTTCTCAATAGCCTCTGTGTCATAATTTGTCCATTTTTCCAAGACTGAAATCAATTACTTTGCATTTCCTGAGTTGTTTTTCTCTTACAGCTCCCAGTGTACTTAAGTTAATATTTAGGACCCTGAGGAGAATTAACTTCTGTTTGGCTCTGTTTTTTTTTCTCCTAAATCCTTCCCCAGTCCCAGGCTCTCAGGCTTCTTGACTACCTTGATGGCATGCATGCTGGGCTGTTATTCCTTTCAGCTCTGGGGACAGATTCCTTCTGGAAGACGGACCTTCCTTTCTTTGCTCTTTAAACAGGCGGACTGACAGTAGAAGGAAGGATGGCCAGATGGACAGTGAAGCTTAGTGGTTAGGAGCACAGGACTTTGAAACCAACTCATATAGATTCTTGAGTGCTAACTTCACATCTTTTCCAGCTCCACATGCAGGAGCATCACAGCCGGGCAAGTTGTTTCCTTAGCTGTAATAGACAGATAACAAGAGCATTTCCATTTTTGGATTGTTGGCTGGGCTAAATTGGCAAATGCATGTAAAGTCTTTCTCACAGTGTGGTGCTATTAAGGACCTAGTAAGTCCTTAATAAACATTAGCTGTTATTATTACTGTATAGACTTATTTCTCAGCTATTGAAATGTCTTTCTTGTCATTGGAGGCCTTTGATTAACTGGGCAAATGGCTTTCTCCACCATTACCCACAGAAGTGAGGTAAAGGGAAATAGAGCCTTCAATAAAGTGTGAAACATTCCTACTTCTAATTGTGGGGCAGAAGAGAGACATGTGATGGAGGAAGGAAAGAGAACTCATAAAGTTTCTCGTATGTGCCTTGAAAGCCCCCTCCTGAGTTACAGAGACTCAGATTTGGGTTTGGGAACCCATTTGGTCTTCTTTCCAAGGGGCTCCTTCTGTAACCATATAGGGTAGTCTCATCTTGAACACTCCTGGGAGTGGACAGCCCATTCCTCAGAAAGGGAGCCCATTCACTGACGGGTGAGCCTGATCACTGGACAGCCCTTTTCCCCAGGCACCCGCCTGCCCAATTTTCCATCTACTGGGTCTAATTTAGCCAGAGCTCAGCTGGATGAGACGCCACAGGAGGAAGCCAGAGAGAGCAGCAGCCAAAACTATGGTAGGGCTCAAGCGAAACCTGCTTGCCCTTCCTGAGACCCTCATTTCTGCAGCCGCAGGGATGAGTCTAATGAGAGGCCTCTTTGTTCCATTAGCAAGTTTGACAGCGGAACTGGGCCAGGTTAGGGTTTCTTTTCATAAAGGAAATTATCTCCAAACGTTGAAGATTTGGGGATTAAGTGACTCAAAAGATTTAGTGCTAGACTGTTTAAGCCCTGCCGAAACTTTCTGATGTACTCGACAAAAGAAAATGTGGGAAAGCCGTTCGTTCATCAAGGGTGAGATTAACCCCATCTTAGCTTGGTATTACATTAGGGGAAAGCCAGGTGAAAATGAATACTTGAAAAATTGTCTGATGATCCATGCCTAAATGGGTTTCTTTTTAGCAGGTGCTGATGGCTGCCTGGAGAAAACCTTGCTTTCTCATCTAGCTGCCCCTCAAGCCCCTCCCTTTCAATAAAAAAATCTCAGGGCATTTCCTGGAATCTCTGTCAACTGAGGATAGCTCTGTGGTGGAGCGATTTCTTTTTCAATGGAGGGAACGAAGTCATTTTCAGAGTCATTTAAAAGTATCAGGGTGGTGTGTTTCAGATATTCTTTCCTGTTTGTCCCCTCGTTGATCCCTGTGGTTAACCAGTTTGGGCATTGTCCTCTGGGCTTTCGTTACTCAGGCCACGTTGCCAAGTGCAGCCCTTCTTGTCTCTGATAGCTGTGAAGGGGTAGATCCTCAGAGGGAGCAGCCACCAAACCTCCCGAGTCTGCCCCGTTGATCCCTCTGTGGTTCGGAAATCAGCTCACGTGCAGATAGTTTATTGGTTGTTTGGGGGCAGAGGAGAGTGACCTCTTTGGTGACACTCTGAACAACTGAACAACTTGGATGAGTCCTTTCCACAAATAGCTCTCCATTTGCACATCCAGGTTGCTGAGAACTTTTATCTTTGATGGTAAATGAGAGGGCATTCCAGCCCCATCTTCAAGCTTCCCGCTAAAGTGATTTCCATTAGGTTCCTTAGGACTGGGTAGGATTTTTCTTCTCTGCCAAGTAAATTTTCACTTCAGGGTTAGGGTTCTGGCAGCTGGTTACTTTTTGGAGGGGAAGATTTTTTTTCTGATTCCTTTTCTTGCCACCCCCTATGGGGTATGCTGAGGGTTTTTTTTTGTCATACTTTGGCAATTGGCCAGGCTAAAAAAAGAGCCACGTTCACACCTTCAACCAAAGACCCTCCCCTAACTTCTCTCTTACGCCTACACTGACACACACACCATCATAGCCAAGCACCCCAGAAACCTGTGTTATCCGGCATTTCTGAATTTTTTGATGTCTCAGAAGCAACTCCTTTCCCTCTTCTCTGTTGTGCCTGCTTTGTGCCCCAGCATCAATTCTGGAAAGGGACAGGCTGGCTTCGGGCACTGCCATGAATTTCTATCTGAGCTTCTGCTTAAAAGTTCAAGTGCTGATGGTCACTAGACAGCCTGCCTGGTCCCAAGTAGGTAAAGACTGTCTCTGCCCTTTTATGCTAAACATTGACATTTGATTAGCCCTCCTTCCAGGTATATCCCATGAGAAATCTCTGGCCTTGTCCTTGAAAGTCTGACTGTAGAGAAGATATTTCCCCTGCCCATTTTCCACCAGCCTAGAGGGTTTTGTTGAACTTTGCTAACTTTCTAAAGTTTGTTCTGTGAAACAAGAAGTTGTTTTTGAAATATTAAAAAAATACACGATTAAGTGTTAATATATTGTTTCCATTTGTATGCTTTAAAAAATACCTGCTTTACCCCCACTTTAAGTCAGAGAAAATCATTTGGAATACCCCGCTCTCCTGACCTGCAAGAGACCGCGTGTGATCTCCAGTCTCTGGCTCCATGTCTTTGTGTCCTCCGTGAACAGAATGAGCTGTCTCGACTGAATTCTACAGAAGAAAGAGCTGAAAATGGGGGTGCGTGAGGCATCCACAAGAGTCAAAAATGGACAGAAATAAACCAATACAGTCAGAATTTCTCTCCCCTGCTCCCCATCCCACTTTGTAGTGAGTATAGAGTTCTCCTCTTTTGTCTCAGCAGCAGAGGAAGTGGGTTTTACTGCACGAGCTCTCCCATCTGTTGCTTGGGGCAGAGGTGTATATACACGTGTCTGTGTTTTTTTGCTGGTCAGAGGCAGTGTTGTGGGTCCCACGATCCCCTTGATCCCGAGTCCCCTTCCAGAGTTTCCACAGAAGCTGAGGCAACCAAAGAGTGCCAGGTGTGCCTGTCTGGTGACGAAAACCCCCTTTCCCCACCATGAGGGGACTTCAGAGGGTCCCTGGGGTGCTGCTACTCCAGTCCTCCCTGGGAAGACCTGGCTTTTGGAGGTGGAGATCGTGAAGAGCTAAAAGGAGGTCTACCCATTCGTCCACGCATCCCACCTATTTGTCTCATATTTGCAAGGATGATGAAGTATCAAATAGCAGGCTGTGTCCTGGAAACTGGAGGGGATGGGTTTCCCTGGGTGTGACCGGGGTTTAAGGAACGAACGGAAAGGTGAGTGGAGACCACATGGAATGTCCCTGACAGGCAAAATGCTTTGTGGACTCTAAAGTGCCAGACGACTCTCAGGGTGTAGCTATTATGTTATCCACTTCCCTTACACCACTGATACAGGACCATACTGGGTCATGAATGATTATACTTTGTAGACTGCAAATGATACTAATTAGAAGTTAATTATTATAGAGATAAGATAGTTTTAATTAACTCTAGATGGAATGTATGAGGAAGGCCAGTTTCTCCCCATTCAGGTTTCATAAATCACAGGAACCAAGTTTCCACCTGGAGACCCCAGCTCTGCTGTGAGGGGTAGGGGAGTGAACAGGATGATAGAGTCTGCCCCGGGGATCAAATCAAGATTGCTGTAAGTCCTCTCATGGTGCAAGCACGTTTCTTCAGTTCTTCTCCCCTTTCAGATCTGGAACACACGCTCTCACGCTGCCAGAGTCTGTTCCATAGCATTTTTAATTTTTCCATTTCTTTATTTTTCTTAAATTAATTTTTTGGAGAGTATAGCTGCTATATAATGTTGTGACAGTTTCTACTTACAGCAAAATGCATCATCCATCCATATATACATATGAAGTGAAGTGAAGTGGCCCACTCGTGTCCGACTCTTTGCGACCCCATGGACTGTAGCCTACCAGGCTCTTCCCTCCATGGGATTCTCCAGGCAAGAGTATATGTGTATATATATATACACATATCTCCTCCCTTTGGGACTTCCTTCCCATTCAGGTCACCACAGTGCATTAAGTAGAGTCCCTGTGCTATACAGTATAGTCTCATTTTTATGATTTCCNAAGGCTGGTCCTAGGTATATTTCACTATGGGCAAAGTCTATCTTCAGATCCATTTTCTCTCTTTTTTCTTGACCTCAGGTCACTTTTCTGGCTTTTTAGCTATACAATGGTGGCTCCTTTCAAACACTGCTACTCCATGACTAGATTCTTTGGTGGACATTTACTGTTAGGATGCAAGTGACAGATGGACAGGCCTGCAATAAATGAAATACAAAATTTATTTGAAAGTTTTCTTGAATCCATAACTTGTTTTGGGGTTTGTGTGTGTATGTGTGTGTTTAAGCATGTTCTCCATCAACAGACACTAAGGGCATGATCAGCTTTCATCTGGTAGCTAATGAAACTTTGTGGTTGTTAAAAGTGATTTTCTGGTTTGGTAGAGAAAAGGCAGCCTGGAGGGAGCAGAGTTTTTGTCTGTACCTGGAGCCTACCTCCAGGTAGGCTCTTGAACTGCCAGGGAGAGAGCTTGGGAGATAAGCAGAGTGGAATGGGATGAAAGGAATATTTCTCTGTATGTCAGTACCGCTTGGCTTGCGGCAGGGAGCTACCAACTAAGAAGCAGCCAAGTAAGAAGGCCATTATTTGGGAAGCAGCTTCCAGGTCCTGGGAATCTATCCCCCATCCTGGGTGGGGATCCCTTATGGAAACTCCTGGAAGGGTGTACACTGAGTTCTGCCTAGGCCCCTACATACCGGGACCTCTACCACTAGGTACTAATTCCACTACTAGGAAAGTTGATTAGAATCACTAGGTAAGTTAATTAGAATCACTGGTATGTAAAATTCAGATCCCTGGGCCTCAACTTTGGTGTTTCTGAGATGAGGCCTTTGGTGTTTGTATATTTAAAAAATGCTCTAGGTGATTCTGATGTCAGCCAGAGTCAAGACAAAAGACTACTAAGAAAGGACACAAATACCCTATTATAAGGTTTTTTGTTTGTGAAGTGCTCACTAATGCATGAACAGCGTCATGGTGAGGCTTCTGCGGTTATATTTTCATGCCCCTCTTCTTTTCTTCTCACACCCACCCTGGTAGATAGATCCCTATTTCAAAAAACGGATGAATTAGGCCCAGGGAAGTGAAACCAATGTGCCGGCTGGGGACTGACAGTTGGAACCTCAATGTACAAATGAAACTGGGGAACACTGGGTGTGACAAGCTCTTGAGGCGGTATAAACAGTTGTGACCTTGAGCCCACCACTGAGACTGGCAAGCATAAAGCAGGCACTTGCCCAATAGTAGGAGACTGATGCTGCTGAAATCAGGGGAGGGGAAGTGTTCTTTAAGAAGGTTCTGACACACCCAATTCCTCCATCCATCCAGACTACCTTGAGCAAAGGAGATGAATCAGTTTTAGTCCCTGGGCTCTGGAGTTAAATGATATGAATTTACTAA
This sequence comes from Neotragus pygmaeus, assembly GCA_006410875.1. NCBI lineage: Eukaryota > Metazoa > Chordata > Mammalia > Artiodactyla > Bovidae > Neotragus > Neotragus pygmaeus. Next base: position 1,195,636 of record SJYV01023704.1, read on the forward strand.
TCAAGAGATTTTGGGCAAATTACCCAATGTTTTGGGACCTTGGTTTCCTCATCAAAATGATGATAATGCAAAGTGGTGCTTACCTCTTGGTCATGGGTCCAGCCCTCAATATCAACCTGTGACACACCTGCCCTGTGCTGGACCTGGGCTGAGGATACCATTCTCTAGCAGCCAATAGAAACCCATGTTGAGGATGTGGGAGAAGGAGGAGAAGGGCATCAGAAGCTCACATCATTCTTTATGTGAAGGAGTGTAGGACCAAGGAAGCAGATGTTTGCATGTTCTCTCTTGCACCCCATAGCAGGGGACACCTCACTGCGTGCCTCCAGAGGCTGGTGGGGAGCAGGAAGATGGCAACCGCCACTTCTTATGACTGCTCCACTGTGTGGGTGACAACATGCTGCTTCTAAGGCAGCAGCTCATCCCAACGTCTCCTACCTGGTCCTCGAGGGGTGACTCTCTCCTTAGAAGTGTGTGTGTGCTAAGTTGCTCCAGTCATGTCCAGCTCTTTGTGACCCCATGGGCTGTAGCCTGCCACGCTCCCCTGTCCATGGGATTCTCCAGGTAAGAATACTGGAGTGGGTTGCCATGTCTTCCTCCAGGGGATCTTCCTGGCCCATGGACTGAACCTGTGTCTCTTATGTCTCCTGCATTTGTAGGCGGGTTGTTTACCACTAGTACCACCTGGGAGGTTGGTCACATGGATCCCAAGGAACATGGAACTTGGGTTGAAACGCCACTTAGAAATTCAAATCTGCTTGCAGATGGACCTCAAGAGTGGGATGGCTTCCCTAGTGAGGGCTAATCATGTTAACTATCTGCATCCATGTGAGGTCATGGTTGCCTTCCGTGCAATGACATCTCAGACCACAGGACTGTTTAGGTCTCTAAACCGAGAACCTCCAGGTGACCTTATCCTGGGGAGAGGCAGAACTATTATGAACCTGTTCAAGGCTCTTCCTTAGAGATGAATCAGATGTTTCTACTTAGTCTGCTCAAGGTTGGAGTTGATATCACCAGCAACAGTCCAGGACTGCCTAACAGCTGGGTGTCCGTAGCAACATGCTTTCTCTCTCCTCCAGCCTCTCATTATCCTGGCATTTCCTCCACGTTAATGTCTTGCTAGAATGGCGTGAGTTGACATAGAATATCTGCGGGGTTTTACATAGTATATGGCTGCCCACAAGGTAATGCTTCAGCCTTGGATGTCGGGGAGGGGCATATTTAATATCCCTAATGCCACTCTTTTAGGACTCTTTGTTCCTCCTTCACACCCACTTTTCCCAGACAAACTATCTTGCTCTTTGATTTTGATCATTCTGTGGATGAGCCACGAAGAGAGCAGAAACCGAGCCCTCTCTGCTGTTGATAATTATAGTTCTTCTTCTCGGAACTCCTTTCTTTTCGTAAATGCCTACCAGGTGCCCCCAAGTGAAAGATGATACTCAGTTTGTTAAAGGCATCCAGATAAGAGGACTCAGAACCATCAGCTCCCCACAGAGAAGTGGTTTCCTCAGTTTCTGTTACCACATTAAATGTTCACCCTGGCTCACTAGCTGAGTGAGTCAGTGGTCCCTTCAGAATTTCAGAATTCCCTTTAGCATAGTGTTTCAAAGATATCTGTGACCGAGATTGCAATTCATTGTTTTTTCGCACTGCAGCTGACTATTTTGCATTTTCCAAAGGTGAAACTCAGCCTGTCTTTTCAGGTGTTCAATGCTTCAAAATTGAGAAGGGAGGAAAACACCAGCTATCAAAGGGAAGCCCAAAAGCTTTCTTTGCAAGTGTAGGAAAAATGCTTCTCAAAATCAGATTCTAAAACTGAGCTAAGTAGTTTGCTGTGCACAGCTTTCTCCCAGCTTGAGTTTTTCCTAATTCTCTTCTCTTTAAAGAGCAACACATCTTCCTTCTGGTTAGTTACCATCATGCATTTAGCCTCCCTGACCACCCAGAGTCTGGCCTTATCTGACTTACCCAACAGCACTTTCCTGGTCCTTTCATCCAGGATGACTACTCCATTCCTGAGTGTGTCCTCACTGACTTCTCTCCAGCATAGATTGGGGTGGTTTTTCTATGGGGAAGGTGTTATCCATCCATTTCTGGACTCCCTTCTGCATTGATTCACATCCCTCCTATTTTTAGAGCCTATTTCCAATCCCATTTGATGACTAAAAGATTTTCAATTGACATTCAGTTTCTTTCTTCCCCAGATGTTTACTGAGTACCATTTATGTTCCAGGCACTCGACATGGGAATACCCAAGGCTGACCATGAATTTGTTCTCAAAGTGCTCACAGGGACCTAGACAAGTGCACAGGAACTTAGAATCCAACCTGAACGAAAACCAGGAAGGCTTCCTGAAAGAGGCAATCTTAAAATGAAGACAAAAATCACAGTTAGAATGGATGAATAATAAGGTCCTAATATATAGCACAGGGAACTATATTCAATATCCTGTGAAAAGCCATAATGGAAAAGAATGTTAATAAAAGAATATGTACAAATGAATACAAAACCAGTACGTCAACAAAGTGAAGAGAGTAAAGAAGAGAGCATTTCCTTTTTCGTTGTATGAGATGCTATTGAGCACCTCCCACCCTACTTTGCATTCATCTGTATTGCTTCTATGCCTAATGTGTATATGTTGTTACCTTCAAGATTTTATGACTTCTTGAGGGCAAGAGTCTATGATATGAAAGATGGGACCCATGAACCTATTTGTAGGAGAGGAATAGAAATGCATTGAAAATAGATCTGTGGACTTGGGGCGGGGAGTGGGGTGGGTTGAATGAGAAGATTAGGATTGACATGTATACAATACCTGCTGTACAGTGCTCTGTGATGACCTAGAAGAGTGGGGTGGGGGGATGAGGAGCGGCAAGTCCAAGAGGGAGGGGATATATGTATACATATAATACATTCACATTGTTGTACAGCAGAAACTAACACAACATTGTCAAGTAACTGCAGGGAAAGTGAAAGTTGTTCAGTCATGTCCGACTCTTTTGTGACCCCATGGACTATACAGTTCATGGAATTCTTCAGGCCAGAATATTGGAGTGGGTAGCCTTTCCTTTCTCCAGGGGATCTTCCCAATGGAGGGATCAAAACCAGGTCTCCTGCATTGCAGGCAGATTCTTTACCAGCTGAGCCACCAGGGAAGCTCAAGAATTCTGGAGTGGGTAGTCTATCCCTTCTCCAACAGCTATTCCTGACCCAGGAATCAAACCGGAGTCTCTTTCATTGCAGGTGGATTCTTTACCAGCTGAGCTACCAGGGAAGGCCCAAGGGAACTATATCACAATTTTGAAAAAAAGAAGTCTATGGTATGTTTTCATCTATCCTTTTTGGGGTTTAGCACAATGCTGAATGCTTGGCAAGGGTGGAAAGTAGCACGTATTATGCCACTCTGTGCCCACCAAGTTGTGTGCAGGTGGTTATTTAAGTTACTATGTTATGGAAAGGAATCAAAGATGGTGTGTCTAGCGCAACACCTGCAGCTTGGAAATCAGGATGCTGAGTAGCTGTGTGGGTTTGGTTGCTCTCTAAATTTCCTAAGGGCCTGGATTTCTTCATCTGTGGAATGAAGAGATTTCACTCCGGTGTCTTCCAGCTTGGTGATCTGATTTTGCCTGTGGCCTCTCGGGGCAATCTTGTTGTCGTTGAATCAGTGCGAAGACAACGGCCAAAGACAGTTCAGGAAACCCAATGTGGAAATGAAACCACAACTCTGGGTGCTTCAGTGCTAAGGAAGCACCCAGGAAAGGATGCCCCCGAGAAATGACCCCAACACGGGGTCAGCGCCTGCCTCCTCTCCTCTGTGCCCGGTGCTGGACATGCTCAGCACGAGCTGCCAACCAGGGAGGAACAGTGTTTGCATGGGTTTTGTTCTGTGGGGCCAGTGGAGCATCAACATCTGCGGTCTTGTAACCTAGGCTACAGAAATAGCAAGTGTGTGCACAGAAGGTGAGTTGATGAGATAGACGGCACTGGGTACTGACGCTGCCAGCAGAGCTTTGGTGCTAAAAACACCTAGTTGAGGACATCATGTACTAATTCAAGGGCTGGCCCCCCTTCTCTCTCTCTCAAACTTTTCAAAACAGGAAGAAAAAGTTTTGTTAACTGCAGATACCACTAACATATGTCCTTCTAGAGAAATCTTTCTGGAAGTCATCCAAGAGAGCTACCTTCACTAAGGGGATGCTAATCACATTTTTTTTTTCTCTTTACTTTGAACTTCTGGTAGCGTTTTGGAAGGTTGGCACAAGGCCATCTGAAACCACACTGGGGTGTTAGGTAATCATGTTCTCATTAAAATGCTGCTCTGTGGTTTAATTTTCAACGGTTTATTTGCAGCTTGGAAACACACATACTATATTTTTGAGGCAAAGAGAGACTTTGTTTACAGGCAAAAAGGCGGGAAGATGGGCTGCCTGTAAGGTACTTCCTTGTGGGTTTCCAGAAAAGGAGCAGCCGCTGTCATTCTAGAGAAGGCAAACTGAGCGTGAGTGTAGCAGTTACAGGGTTTTCTAGAGATTGATGACATTTAATTGACTTTGGGGACAAATATCTTAAAGCATCCTGACAGTTAAGATTGAAAGTATCAAGTAGTTTCTCATAACGAATTTGTCCACGTAGTCACTGAGTTGAGCACTTCCATTGAATGTCTAGTAAACAGTAGGCACTGGATTAGGCCCTAAGAATCCAGAGATAGGAGCCACTGCCCATAAGGATGTCACCACCATCTGGGGTGCATAGATTAACTGGGCATGCAGTACAGTAGGGCGAGTGAGTTCTGTCTCTTCTCATCCTTGTGCATGCATGCTGAGTTGCTTCAGTCATGTCCGACTCTTTGTGGTCTCATGGACTATAGCCTGCCAGGCTCCTCTGTTCATGGGATTCTCCAGGCAAGAATACGAGAGTGGGTTGCCATACCCTCTTTCAGCAGATCTTCTCGACCCACGGACTGAACCCCAGTCTTCTGAGGCTCCTGCATGGCAGGCAGATTCTTTACTGCTGAACCACTGGGGAAGCCTTCTTCTCATCATAACCTCTGAGGAATTCCCACTTGGGGCCCTTTGAATTTTGTCAGTAAAGACAGTAAAGACTCAGTAAAGACAGAGACCGAGGGTTCTCTCTCTCTCTTTTCTTTTTTTTACCTTAAGAGGATAATTAAGCCTCCAAATGTTCCCATTAGTCAGTCTTCTAGGAACTGCCTCCAACTCCGCCCTTCTCTGTGCTGCCGACCTGTTCCCATCTGACCAGCTCCGGCTCTGTGACCTCAGCTGGTCCTTGACTCGCCACTCTGGCTCTGCTGTTTGCACATTCCCAGCAGTAGACTCTCGGCTTCCTTTCTGTTTCTTCCATTTGACTCTTGGCTTCCCTGAGGCCTTACAGAAACTGGGCTGGCCCCTGTGATATGCTTTCAGAGACATAGGCAGAAAAGTGCACGAGATGCTATCCACATACAATGAAGATGGCCCCAGGTAAACTGGACAGACAATTTGACTCTTGGTCTGACTCAAGCATTTCAGACCAGACCTCTTCTAGTAATCACAGGTGAAAACTCTGCATTTTCCAGAAATGGGTGAATTCATCTTTGGGTTTTTTTTTCCCCTCCAACTTTCTTCCTCTTTCCTTCCCTTCTGCTCTCACACTTTTAAACCCTTTCTTTCTCTCTCTTTGGTTTGGCAGTGTTATTGTATGCATATTAATGGAGAAAGGTACACAATTACTTTTGTCATTTATTTTGGGGGATTCAGGTTTTCAGAAAGCACTTTCCACTGGTTGAAATTTAGAAGTGCCTCGTTTTTTCCTCTTTCAATTTTAAATACTTGACTTAATTGAGACACTCAGCAGGGGTCTTTAAAAACTTTAAAAAATCATTGTGAAAGTTTTGGATTTAATCAAAACCCCTCTCATTGGTGAACATTTTTGAGACAAGTCAAATATTCTGACACTTCACTAGAGGTATTTTATATGCCCCCCAAAGTAAGTGTGGAGTGAACTGGACTGATTTCATGTTAGTTTCTCAAAACTTTGAGATTAAAGCAGGTAAAAATCAGTGTGGTTTTTTTTCGTGAGGGTTTCACTTTGACTTTCAGCCTTGAATCTGATAGTTTGATGAACCAGAAATGCAAAGTGAAACTTGGGAGCGTGAGTGCGTATCATAGCACGCAGACTTCTATGAATGGGAGCTGAGTTCCCATAGAGTAGCGTTTCTTATCAGCGTTAACTGTTTGTGAGATGTCACCTTCTACTCTTCATTGAAAACATGGTCCCTTACCTTGAAAGGAACTTACTTGAAAATTAAATGTACTGTCAACCAACCATTTAGCAAGGTATCTTCCAGTTCTTCTCTTTAAAGTTCTGTGGCTCAGTTGTGTCCAGTTCTTGGCAAGCCCATGAACTGTAGCCCACCAGGCTCCTCTGCCCATGGGATTTCCCAGGCAAAAATACTGCAGTGGGTTGCCATTCCCTTCTCCTAGGGATCTTCCCGACCCAGGGATCGAACCCACCCATGTCTTCTTTATTGGCAAGGGTATTCTTTACCACACATATGGGCTATTTTATTTAAACCAGAGGTGCTGAGACTTCCCTGGTGGTCCAGAGGTTAAGAATCTGCCTTCCAGTGCAGAGGACATGACTTCCATCCCTGGCTGGGGATACCACAGGCCATGGGGCAACTAAGCCCAAGTGTTGCAGCAGAGAAAGCCTGCGCACCACAACCAAGAAGAGCCTGAATGCTTCAGAGAAGACCCGATGCAGCCGAAAATGAAAACTAAAGGCGAAAACAGAAAGCAGAGGTGCCGTCTTTGGAGAGTGGGTTGCAAGACCTTAGACCTTCCTGCCCCGTCACCTGGAAGGTTGGAAGAAGAAGATGTGAAAGGCTAGTGCTCTGCCTAGCTTTATTACCATGTTTGGATAAAGTGTCCCCCTGCCCACCTCCCTTTACTGCTCTCCAACCTCCTTAGGCTGTGGCAGCTCTGGAAAGCAATGAGAAGGACAGAGAATGTGGAAGGGAGACCCTGAGACACTGGAAATGCATTTTTCTGTCTTTCCACTTTTGAGTGCTTGGGCTCAAGGAAATCAATAAAAGAGTGTAATGGAAGCCCATCCAGCGTATTGTTCTTGAGTGTACATTCAGTGTCTCGAACGCTAAATACACTCAGACTCCTGAAAGTTTTGTGAAAAAGTGGAGAAGGTACAGGTACAGAGGAACTTTTTTCATAACAATTTAACCAGATTTGTGTTCAAGGTAGATGTCTGAGTGTTTGCCTGTGAAATGAAAGGTGGCTTTTAGGTCCTAAAATCCAGCTGAATACCTGAGTTGGAAAGGGGCTTTATCAACTCTCCTCCTCGCTCCAGTTGCTTGCTTGCAGTTGTTAAAGTTTAGCCTAGGAGGGATCAGAATCAGCGACTGAATGGCAAGGTGCTATTGTGCTGTCTCCCCGAGAGAGTTTACACATGCTCAGAATTTCAGATGTGATTGACAGAGGAGTGTGTGTGAATCAAACCCCTTGTTCTGTTTTGCACAAAGAATCCTTTCCCTTTGAAATCCAAGAAGGTCTCTTCTTCAGACCTGTGGAGGGAATTAGGTAGCAAATAACCATGAATATTTTCTAAAAATCCACTGAAAGTTTAATTGATGGAGCATTTATGGAGCACTTAGGAACTTTAGGATGACTTTCTTAACCTTAACCTATCTTCCAAATGCAGCCACCTAATACTAAGAAGTCACATTTTCTTCCCTAAATCCTCTGATCTGAACTTGGTTATTATTTAAACTTTAAATAAATGTATTTGTATCTAATTATATGTTATTAAGAGAAAACTGAGCCAGTGATCAAAGGTTTTCTTTGCCTGATAATAATTTGGACCACAATTCTGCATAGAAATTAGTGACTCTGTGACAAAGATTTTGTGTTTGGCTTTCAGAAATGGTTGTGCAAATATTCACTCTGAAAGCCCTTTTAATGGCCCAAGATGGAGGGGTTGACAGTCGGGAAAAGCCAGGTGGACCTGAGCTGGGATGAGTGGTTTCTTGGCAGGGAGCCCATTTCTCATGATGAAAGCTGGGAAAATTTGCTTGGGGAGAGTAATCCAATGATATGAAAGGATTAGGCAGGCTTACATTTAGTGAACTGTAAACCATGAATCTGAATGGTGCACCTTGTCCCCATGCAGACAGCTGCTTTGCTTGTAAAATAGAGTAACCAAAATTAAACAAGAGGAGAAACTAAAGAGAGAGAGTGGGTAGAAGGAAGCACCGGATATTTCAAAATGATATTGCACACATACAAACTGAGTCTGTCAGCTGTANTTTCACTTTCATCAAGAGGCTTTTTAGCTTCTCTTCACTTTCTGCCATAAGGGTGGTGTCATCTGCATATCTGAAGTTATTGATATTTCTCCCGGCAGTCTTGATTCCAGCTTGTGTTTCTTCCAGTCCAGCGTTTCTCATGATGTACTCTGCACAGAAGTTAAATAAGCAGGGTGACAATATACAGCCTTGACGTACTCCTTTTTCTATTTGGAACCAGTCTGTTGTTCCATGTCCAGTTCTAACTGTTGCTTCCTGACCTGCATACAGATTTCTCAAGAGGCAGGTCAATGGTCTGGTATTCCCATCTCTTTCAGAATTTTCAACAGTTGATTGTGATCCACACAGTCAAAGGCTTTGGCCTAGTCAATAAAGCAGAAATATATTTTTTTCTGGAACTCTCTTGCTTTATCCATGATCCAGCAGATGTTGGCAATTTGATCTCTGGTTCCTCTGTCTTTTCTAAAACGAGCTTGACCATCAGGGAGTTCATGTTTCATGTATTGCTGAAGCCTGGCTTGGAGAATTTTGAGCATTATTTTACTAGCATGTGAGATAAGTGCAATTGACCTGGATGCTGGGAAAGATTGATGTCAGTAGGAGAAGGGGATGGCAGAGGATGAGATGGTGTGATGGCATCACTGATTCAAGGGACATGAGTTTGAGCAAACTCCAAGAGATAGTGAAGGACAGGGAAGCCTGGCATGCTGCAATCCATGGGGTCACAAAGAGTCAGACGTGATTGAGCGACTACATAACAAAAGATGCCAAACTAGTTTCAGTCTATATCAGTTAATCATTAATGAAATATGCTGCATTTTAGTGATAAAATTTATTTTAAATCTAACATATTTAAAGTTTCCTGTTTGTTAGTTATTGTTTGAAAACAGAAGCCCTTTGCTATTGTTGCCTGAATTGTTTAATGTAATCTGTTTGACTTTGCTTACTACTCTGGAATCACTTTCTTTTAGGTATAATTCAACTATCTAATCACTTTTAGGCACAGTTTTTTGCGATTTCCTTTTGCTTCAGGGTGTGTGTGTGTGTGTGTGTGTGTGTGTGTGTGTGTGTATTGTTCTTGAAACCACATATGCTTAGAAAAGAACTGCATTCATCTTTTGGTCATATCTAGTGCTTATTTTTAAGGTAAATTAATGTATAAAATTTGTTAGAAATTTGAAATCTCTTTCTATACATGAAGTAATTCATTTCAGAAGAGATTGTTTCCCCAATATTGGTTTGATTTTGCTCTTATTCAGTCACTGAGTCATATCTGAGTCTTTGTGACCCCATGAACTGCAGCACACCAGGCTTTCCTGTTCTTCACTATCTCCCAGAGTTTGCTCAAATTCATGTCCATTGAGTGGATGATACCATGCAACCAACACAACTCTGTAGTCCCCTTTTCCTCCTACCTTCAATCTTTACCAGCATCAGGGTCTTTTCCAATGAGTTACCTCTTGCAACAGGTGGTCAAAATGTTGAAACATCAGAATCAATCCTTCCAATGAACATACAGGGTTGATTTCCTTTAAGATTGACTGGTTTATTTTTGCAGTCCAAGGGACTCTCAAGAGTCTTCTTCAACACCACACTTCAAAAGCATCAGTTCTTCAGTGCTTCGCCTTCTTTATATTCCAGCTCTCACATCCAAACAAAACTACTGGAAAAACCATACCTTAGGCTATATGGATCTTTCTTGGCAAAGTACTGTCTCTGCTTTTTAATACACTGTCTAGGTTTGTCATAGCTTTTCTTCCACAGAGCAAGTGCCTTTTAATTTCCTGGCTGCAGTCACAATCTGCAGTGATTTTGCAGCCCAAGAAAATGAAGTCTGCAACTGTTTACATTGTTTCCCCATCTATCTGCCATGAAGTGATGGGACCAGATGCCCTGTTCTTAGTTTTTTGAATGTTGAGTTTTAAGCCAGCATTTTCACTCTTCTCTTTCACCTTCATCAAGAGGATCCTTAGTTTCTTTTTGCTTTCTGCCATTAGACTGCTGAATCTGCATATCTGAGGTTGTTGATATTTCTCCTGGCAGTCTTGATTCCAGCTTGTGCTTCATCCAGTTTGGCATATCACATGATGTACTCTGCATATTAATTAAGTAAGCAGGATGACAATATACAGCCTTGATGTACTCCTTTCATAATTTTGAACCAGTCCGTTGTTCCATGTCCAGTTCTAACTGTCGTTTTTTGACCTGACCTGTATACACGTTTCTCAAGAGG
>SJYV01023704.1:1217069-1248682 GCA_006410875.1 Neotragus pygmaeus
AACATGTATCACCAGTTGAATACAATTTGATTTTCAGGTATTTTTTTCTGGTCAAACTTTCTATTCTTGACTTACAGACTTAGATTTCTCTTAACTTGATCATCACAATCATATTTTCACTTCTCCTAGCATGTACTGCATCACCTCCCTTCATTTGTCCTTAAATCTGTTCTTTATATTTAAGATGTTATCCTGAGTCATGGTATTTGCATGACAGTTTTCATCACCACCACTTTTGAGCCATTGATCCATTTTTTGGGGTCAATTATGGATAATCATAATAGTTGCAACTAAAAATACAAATTCAGTAAGCAAAAACGATGACATGTTAGCTGAGACAAAATCCATACCATGCAACTGAATATTGGCAGAGATGAACAGATGGGTTGCTGGGGTAACCCAGGCTCTGAGAATCCCGTTTTGAGCAACCACACCTGTTTTTTTTTCTCTTTTCTTCCTTTTTTTCCTTGTTAGTCATAGCTGAACTCTTCACTTGCCTTCTTCCTCTTCTATCCTTTCCTTTGCTCCTGTGTTTCCTTTTTGAGAGTTATAACGTTAAAATGGAAAGGGACATTGGAAATGTTTAAGTCTGATGACTCCAGGAAACTGAAGTCTAGAGAAATACAATGAGTCAACCAGTCATAGGGACCAGACCTAGTCCCCTGGCTCCTCTGCCTCAAGGCCAAGTGTTTTCATTTGGCTTGGAACCACTTAAGAAGAAGAGCTTCTCCGTAAGCTCTTCTTTCTGGTCCTCTCTTGGACAGAAGATGAGATGGTTGGATGGCATCACTGACTCAATAGACATGAGTTTGAGTAAGCTCTGGGAGTTGATGATGGATGGAGAAGCCTAGCATGCTGCAGTCCAGGGGGTTGTAAAGAGTTGGACAGGACTGAGCGACTGAACTGAACAGCGATTGGACTCATAGCAATTAAGGTGGCTTGTTATCAGGGATAAGGAAGCAGAGGCTTAATGGAGTCAAAGCTTCCCTCTTTTGTTTCCTCTAACTCTGTGCCTAATGAATAGTCACTAATTCAGTCTCTGCATTTTCCCTCTTAAAATATCCACCAAAATTACACACTCCTTTCTGTACTGTACCATTGCCCTTAGTTCACGCTGTCATCATCTTTCTCCTGTACTATTTCAACACTTCTTTTATAATTTCTCTGCCTTTAAGAATTACTTCTCCCCTTCAAGGCCCAAACCCAAGTATTCATCCATTCATCCATCCCACTGCTGCCAGAATGGTCTCATATTCATCTCTATTCTTTGGTGATTCTTAAATCCCTGCAAGATAAAGTGCAATCTTTGCTTGAGGCACTTGGCAGACATGTCTCTCTGTAGTCTGACCCCTGCCCTTCTGTCATCTTATCCCCATTACTCTCTATATTAGTCGTGCTAATTTATGACATTAGCAAACAACTTCAAATTCTCAGTGGCTTAACACAACAAAGATTTATTTTTTATTTATACAAGGTCTGTTGCAAGTTTGGATGATTCTCCAGAGGAACTATTCTCCATGCAGTAACTCAGAGATCCAGGCTACTTTGACATGTGACATTTCCATTTCACCACATTTCCTCCATGATTGTCATGGAGGAGAAAGAGAGACATGGAAGGTGGCCATGAACTCTTCTGAGATTCATCTTGAAAGTCCATTTGCCCGAGTTTGTCACTTAGCTGCAAAGGGCCTGGGGAATGCAGGGAATGTTTGGTGATCGCTACTGTTTCTATCATGGTCCGTCTTTGCAATTCAGTTCAGTTCAGTTGTTCAGTCATGTCTGACTCTTGCAACATGACCCCATGGACTGCAGCATGCCAAGCTTCTCTGTCCATCACTAACTCATGAAGCTTGCTCAGACTGATGTCTGTTGAGTCGGTGATGCCATCCAAACATCTCATCCTCTGTTGTATCCTCCTCCTCCTGCCTTCAATCTTTCCCAGCATCAGGGTCTTTTCCAGTGAGTCAGTTCTTTGCATCAACTGGCCAAAGTATTGGAGTTTCAGCTTCAGCATCAGTCCTTCCAATGAATATTCAGGACTGATTTCATTTATGATTGACTGGTTTGACCTCCTTGTAGTCCAAAGGACTCTCAAGAGTTGGACTCTTCTCCAACACCACAGTTCGAAAGCATCAGTTCTTCTGCACTCAGCTTTCTTTATGGTCCAGCTCTCACATCCATACATGATTACTGGAAAAACCATAGCTTTGACTAGACGGAGTTTCGTTGGCAAAGTAATGTCTCTGCTTTTTATGGTGTCTAGCTTGGTCATAGCTTTTCTTCTAAAGATCAAGCATCTTTTAATTTCATGGCTGCAGTAACCATCTGCAGTGATTTTGGAGCCCAGAAAAATAAAGTCTGTCACTATTTCTATTATTTCCCCATCTATTTGCCATGAAGTGATGGGACCAGATGCCATGATCTTTGTTTTCTGAATGCTGAGTTTTAAGCCAGCTTTTTCCACTCTCCCTTTCACTTTCATCAAGAGACTCTTTAGTTCCTTTGCATTTTCTGCCATAAACATGATGTCTTCTGCATATCTGAGGTTATTGATATTTCTCCCGGCAATCTTGATTCCAGCTCGTGCTTCCCCCAGCTTGGCATTTTGCATGCTATACTCTNCACTCTCCCTTTCACTTTCATCAAGAGACTCTTTAGTTCCTTTGCATTTTCTGCCATAAACATGATGTCTTCTGCATATCTGAGGTTATTGATATTTCTCCCGGCAATCTTGATTCCAGCTCGTGCTTCACCCAGCTTGGCATTTTGCATGCTATACTCTGCATATAAGTTAAATAAGCAGGGTGACAATATACAAACTTGACATATTCCTTTCCCTATTTAGAACCAGTCTCTTGTTCCATTTCTAGCTCTAACTGTTGTTTCTAGACCTGCATACAGATTTCTCAGGAGTCAAGTAAGGTAGTCTGGTATTTCTGTCTCTCTAAGAATTTTCCACAGTTTGTGGTGATCCACACAGTCAAAGGCTTTGATGTAGTCAATAAAGCAGAAATAGATGTTTTTAGGGAACTCTCTTATTTTTCTATGAGCCAATGGATGCTGGCAATTTGATCTCTGGTTCCTTTGTCTTTTCTAAATCCAGCTTGAACATCTGGAAGTTTATGGTTCGCATAATGTTGAAGCCTGGCTTGGAGAATTTTGAGTATTCTTTGCTAGCATGTGAGATGAGTGCACTTGTGCAGTAGTTTGAACATCCTTTGGCATTGCTTTTCTTTGGGATTGGAATGAAAAATGACCTTTTCCAGTCCTGTGGCCACTGCTGAGTTTTCCAAATTTGCTGGCATATTGAGTGCAGCACCTTAACCGCATCATCTTTTAGGATTTGAAATAACTCAACTGGAATTCCATCACCTCCACNTTTCCTTGCAGTCCAATAGACTCTCAAGAGTCTTCTCCAACACCACAATTCAAAAGCATCAGTTCTTTGGCATTCAGCTTTCTTTATAATCCAATCTCACATTCATAGATGACTGCTGGAAAAACCATAGCTTTGACCAGACAGACCTTTGTTGGCAAAGAGATGTCTCTGCTATAGCTTTTTCCCCAAAGATCAAGCGTCTTTTAATTGCATGGCTTCAGTCACCATCCTCAGTGATTATAAGTTTGAGCAAATACTGGGAGATAGCGAAGGGCAGGGAAGCCTGATGTGCTGCAGGTCATGGGGTTGCTGGGATTTGGACACAGCTTAGTGACTGAGCAACAACAACATTAAACTATTTTAAAGCTTCCATGTCTTTCTGAGACATTCAGCCTAGAATATCCTCCTTGCTGATCTGACAAACTCCTTAAACCTATGTCTCTATTTCTTCAAAGAATCCATGCGTGAATTTCCCAGGCCAAATTAGTGGTTTCTTTTCCATCGCCCCCAGTACATCTTGTAGTACTTCCGTCACAGTTCTTTTTATATTGTTATAATCATTTTTCCTGGTTGTTTCCCTTTAAATAGAAGTCTCTTTTGGATAGCAAAAGTATATTTTCATCTTAAGGTCTTGAACTTTATCACAGTGGTACACAGAGACTCTTCATTTCCGTGGTTGAATATATAAATGTACAAGTAAATTAAATAAATGACTAAAAAACTATCTAGTTTTTTGTTATGTTCCATCCCCACCACCACTACCTTAGTCTAAGAAACCACCTTCTCTTGCCCAGAGAATTACAGAGGCTCTTTCTAATATTCCTCTCACATTTATGCCCCTGTCCAGTCATCCAATCCATTCTGTACTGAGCAAGCACATTATCACGAAACACGAATCGGAGTGGGATTTCCTGTTTCCTTAGAATAAAACCTAAGCATGCAGATTCCTTCCCATGGCTCCCTGCTTGCCAATCTGGCTCCAGTTCACTCTTATCCTGTGGCTCCCACACTGGCCTCCACTTATTCCCTGAGCACACTAAGATTTTTCTTTCTCCAGTGCTTTCTTAGGGCTGGTTCCTGTGCCTGGAATGCTCCTACATCCTCTTTTCTCTTGGTTAGTTCTTTCTCAGCTTTTAGCTTAAATATCACTTCTCCAGCAGTAACAATTGTTTTAATTGCAAGTGAGAAAATCCCACTCAGAGTATCTAAAATATTATAATAAAAAGAATTTGTGCGTGTGTGTGCCAAGTCGTTTTAGTCATGTCTGATTCTTTGTGACGCTATGGACTGTAGCGTCACAGGCTCCTGTGTCCATGGGATTCTCTGGGCAAGAATACTGGAGTGAGTTGCCATGCTCTCCTCCAGGGGATCTTCCTGACCCAGGGATCCAACCCTCGTCTCTTATGTTTTCTGCATTGGCAGGTGGGTTCTTTACCACTAGCACCACTTGGGAAGTCTCCTGTATCAAATAAGTCCAGAAATAGTTCTGGCTTCAAGAAAGGCTTAACCTATGTCACTGAAGACTGTTTCTCTCACTTACTGTACAGATGCTCTTTGCTCATGATCACAACATGGCTGTCACTATTTCAAACTTACATCCTCATTCCACAATCTCCAGGAGTAGAGAGAAGGTCTCTTCTGGTGGTTCCTGCTCAAGTCCAAGGATTCAGTTTCTCTCATTGGACTAAACTGTGTCACAAACCCACGTCTAAATCAATCACCTTGGGAGGGACATGAAGGTAGGGAAAGGAACAGACTTGCTTAAGCCAGTCAGGACCTTTATTTGGAACTGATGGTGGGAGCCCACATGATCTCATAGCATGGCTGCATATGGGAGAGAGCTGAAATTTCAAAAATGATACAGAGTACTTTTGCTGGGAAAAGTAGGAAATTAACTTCAGAATACCACAGCATCAACAAGAATTCCCTTACACTTTCTCAGAGGAGCCTTCACGGCCCACCCCCATCTAAGGAAATCCCCTTTGTTATCTCCTATCACTGAACACAACGTACTTCCCTCAGAGCACCTGGTACTGATTGTACTATTTGTTTTTTGCTTGTTTATAATCTGAATCTCACACTAGGCTCTAACTTTATAAGAGCAGATGCCATGGCTGAATTGCTTACCTAGGATTAGAATATACTAGAAAATTCAAGAAACATCTTATTAATGAGAGAAAAATGAACAATTTTTTTTTCTTTTCCAATTTAACCCTGTTTTTTTTTTAAACAAGAGATACAGGAGAGGAGGGGTTGGAAGGATGAGTGGCTGTGAGCGCTGTGAGTGTTAATTTGGCCTTTCTTTGTCTAGAAGCTTAGTCCTCTGTCCCTTCCAATAATCCCTCAGATTCTGCATCCCCAGGCCTTGGCTTATTAACCCACCTGCTCCTGGCATTCCGGTAATTTGATGTTTCTTTTTTTTGAAACCTACCTTGGATTAGTGTCTTAATAGAAGTCTTGATTTCAAAACAGAGTTAGTTAAATTATGTTTTTTCCAGAGAAGGCAGGAACCAAATATTCTCTCTTAGTGTTTTCCCAGCTCCTACAAACGTAATGGGTGTGTTTTACTGAGTAAAAATTCGATCTCCTTCATGGTGGTTCAGAAGGTAAACAATCTGCCTGCAATGCAGGAGACCTGGGTTTGATCACTGGGTTAGGAAGATCACCTAGAGAAAGGGAATGGCTACCCACTCAAGTATTCTTGCCTGGAGAATTCCATGGACAGAGGAGCCTGGCAGGCTACAGTTCACGGGGTCACAAAGAGTCGGACACAACTGAGTACTAACACTTTCACTTTTTTCAGTTTTATGGAAATTGAGACTGAAGTCAATGCCAGGTAGTAGAAAGGAAAGTTGGGAGTGAGTCAGTAAAGAGAAACATTTTCAGGGGAAGAATAAAGTTTGGTAAGCAGTGATGTGGGAAGTCTTTTGGGAAAAAGGGACATAGCTGAAGAGAAGGAAAGTTAGAATAAACTTGGGAAATGGAGTAAAAATTCACAAAATAGAAATAGAGCCAGAGGAATACTCCTTCCTTCTTAAATTTATTCATTTATTGGTCAACACTTAATTAGTATGCACCAGACACTCTTGTGGGAGTGTCTGAAGATAGAGGGGTGACCAAAGCATTCCAATCTTTGCCATCACGGGGCGCGTATTCTAGTGAGAGCAAATAGACAGTAAACAAATAAGCAGATAAACACTATGGGTTCCCGGATACAAATGTCAGATTGAAAACACATATCTCCTTTTACTCCTTTCTGAGACATCATAGAATGAAATGAATCCCCTTTTTATTCATTTATTTTTGTGGCCATGCCATGTGGCACGTGGGATGCTAGTTTCCCAACTTAGTGATTGAACCTGCGCCCCCTGCAGCAGAAGCGTGGAGTCTTAAGCATGGAGTGGCTGGGAAGTGCAAGGCATTGTTTTAAAGGCCTAGATATTCATGGACAAGGAAATCAGGAGAAGAGGGTATAAGACTAAGCATGGGAGCTAAAAGGCAAACCTGAGAAAGTCGCGTCCTCAGTGGGTAAAGGAGAAAGCTGAGAACCAACTTGGTTTACACTAGTCACCTCCCAAAGTGTGGGCAATGGGTGTCTCGGGGTATCTGGAATGGTGTGTGTGTATGTAGAAGACGGAAGATAAAATAAAGGGCATCAGTTCAGAGCACCTCCTTTTCTCCACAGAAGAGAGCTGGGCACCTCTGGCAGAAGACTGGGGCTCTAGTCCCTGCAGCAGACTGCCTGAGCAGCAGAGGATGGCAAACAGACCGGACTCAAACAGGGGATTAAATGGGTACATGTGTACTGCACGCTGAGCCCCTCTCTCCTTGTGAGTAGAGCAGCCAGGCCTATGTGCTCCAGCAGGGGTTTGGAGACGTTTTCTCTGGAGAGTCTGACTATCTCAAGAAAGACCAGAAGACAGTGATATTGGAGTTTTCCAGTCAAAGTGTGCAGTCTGATCGCAGTATGTAGTGAAACTCTTCAGTCAGCAAGTCCCACCTGTGCACAAAGAGCTTCCAATCAGCAGTTTAGTTCCCTGATCCTCAGAGGAGCAGATGGCCAAGGATTACCAGACATCTGAGGAAAAGTTCTAATAAGAAAGACCAAGCAAAAGCCAAATGTGCAGAAAAAAACAACTTGGAGAAAACAGACTGTGCAGGGAGAAGAAAACCTGTAAGACAGAGGCAGAGGGAGGGAGAAAATTCTCAATGAATATTCAGAGAGATAAAAGATACTGCAACCCTGAGAAAAGAACAGAATGCTGTATAAAAAGTAATGTTCAGAGAAAAAAGAGCTGTTGGAAACTGAAAATGTGAAGGCAAAAATGAAAACCACAGTAGAATAACTGGAGACTTGAAGAAACCTCTTAAGAACAGAATAAAAAGACAAAGAGGTGGATATCTAGGAGAGAAAAGATGAAAAAATTAGAAAAGTAGCCCAGGAAGTCCATGTAATAGGGATTTCAGAAAGAGAGAAAAAAGACACAAGGGAGAAGGGGATTGTCAAAGAAAGAATTCAATAGACATTGCTAGAATTAAAAAAATACGAGTTTCCAGATTGAAAAGGCTACCAAGTGCCCATTGCAATTGCAAAATGGATGAAAAGAGTCCTACACTTATATTGTCATGAACTTTCAGGACACTAAGCCAGAGAAGGAGCTTCAAGCTTCCAGACAGCAAAAATACATCACTTACAAAGGATCATTAATCAGTGCGGTTTCTATTGAGAGAACTTTGGGAGCTGAAAGACAGTGGTGCAATGCCTTTAGAATTTGGAAGAAAAATGATTTTTGAAAAATGATTCTACTTCCAGACAAATTATCTGAGTTGTAAGGCTAGAACAGAAGCATTTTCAGATTACAGATTCTTAAAAATAATGTGTCTTTCATGCAGCCTTTCTTAGGAAGTGTTTGCAGCATGTGCTCCACCAAAACAACAGAATAAACCAAGAAAAATAAAGATATCAGGGTTAGGAAAGAGAATATGACTAGATAATGGTGAAGAGAAGTTCCAAGAAGTCATCTGTGTTGCAGATACACAGGGAAACCATTTAGACTGGACCATGGGGCTTCCCTGGTGGCTCAGATGGTAATGCGTCTGCCCACAAGGCAGGAGACCCGGGTTCGATCCCTGGGTTGGGAAGATCCCCCATGGACAGAGGACCCTGGTAGGCTACAGTCCATGGGGGCGCAAAGAGTCAGACACGACTAAGCGACTTCACTTCACTCACTATGTCACAAGATGAAGGGAGGAAAGTACTTCAAGAAACAGGCAACTCATGATTTTTGGTTGTTATTACTGATGTAAAACAGAACAAAAGAAACAATAAAACAGGAAACTATACAGGTAGTAACTCCAGGAAAAACAGATAATTGGAAAGAAAAAAGTAATAATATAACACCGAATGATTCAAGGCTTTCTAGGTGGTGCTAGTGGTAAAGAATCCACCTGCCAATGCTGGATATGAAAAAGAAGTGGGTTTGATCCAAGGGTCGGGAAGATCCCCCGGAGGAGGAGGAAATGGCAACCCACTCCAGTATTCTTGTCTCCAGAATCCCCATAGATAGAAGAGCCTGGTGGGCCATAATCCACAGGGTGGCACAGAGTTGGACATGACTGGAGCGTGCATGTGCACACACACACACACACANGCTATGTAATATACTGTCTAGGTTGGTCATACTTTTCCTTCCAAGGAGTAAGTGTCTTTTAATTTCATGGATGCAATCACCATCTGCAGTGATTTTGGAGCCCAGAAAAATAAAGTCAGCCACTGTTTCCACTGTTTCCCTATCTATTTCCCATGAAGTGATGGGACCGTATGCCATGATCTTAGTTTTCTGAATGTTGAGCTTTAAACCAACTTTTCTACTCTCCAACAGTAGATCCTTGTTGCTAATCTATTTTAGGTATAGTAGTTTGTGTATGTTAATCTTGTACTCCTAATTTGTCCTTCCCGTCTCCCTCTCCCCTTTGGTATCCATAAATTTGTGTTCTATGTCTGTGAGTCTGTTTCTGTTTTGATATAGACATTCATTTATGTTATTTTTTAGATTCTACATATAATAATATCATACAGTATTTACCTGTCTCTGTCTGACATTTCACTAAGTATAATATTCTCTAGAGCCATCCACATTGTTGCAAACGGCAATACTTCATTCTGTTTTTTTGACTGAGTAGTATTCCATTGTATATATGGACCATATCTTTTTAATCCATTCATCTGTTGATGGAGACTAGGTTGCTTCCATGTCTTGTCTATTGTAAACAGCGCTGCAATGAACATTGAACATTGGATGTATGTATCTTTTTGAATTAGAGTTTTCATTTTTTTCCAAATATGTACCTGGGAGTGAAATTGCTGCTGCTGCTGCTGCTGCTAAGTCACTTCAGTCGTGTCCGACTCTGTGCGACCCCATAGACAGNTATTCCATTGTATATATGGACCATATCTTTTTAATCCATTCATCTGTTGATGGAGACTAGGTTGCTTCCATGTCTTGTCTATTGTAAACAGCGCTGCAATGAACATTGAACATTGGATGTATGTATCTTTTTGAATTAGAGTTTTCATTTTTTTCCAAATATGTACCTGGGAGTGAAATTGCTGCTGCTGCTGCTGCTGCTAAGTCACTTCAGTCGTGTCCGACTCTGTGCGACCCCATAGACAGCAGCCCACCAGGCTCCGCTGTCCCTGGGATTCTCCAGGCAAGAACAATGGAGTGGATTGTCATTTCCTTCTTCAATGCATGAAAGTGAAAAGTCAAAGTGAGGTTGCTCAGTCGTGCCCGACTCCTAGTGACCCCATGGACTGCAGCCCAGCAGGCTCCCCACCCATGGGATTTTCCAGGCAAGAGTACTGGAGCGGGGTGCCATCACCTTCTCCGAAATTGCTAGACCATACCTTTAGTTTTTAAAGGCATTTTCATACTGTTTTCTGTAATGTCTGTACCAATTTCCATTTCCCACCAACAGTGTACAAGGGTTCCCTTTTCTCTATGCCCTTTCCAGCCATTTATTGTTTGTATACTTTTTGAGGACAGCCATTGACCAGTGTGAGGTACTTCATTGTGGTTTTGATTTGCATTTCTTTAATGATGATCTAATAATGTTGAACATTTTTTCAGGTTCCTGTTAGTCATCTGTATGTCTTCTTTGGAAAAATGTCTGGATCTTCTGCCCATTTTTTGATTGAATTTTTAAAAATATTGAGTTGTATAAGCTGTTTATGTATTTTTGGATATTAACCCTGTGTCAGTTAATATATGCATTGTTTGCAAATATTTTCTCCGATTCTGTAGGTTGTCTTTTCATTTTGTTGCTATTTTCCTTTGCTGTGAAAAGATTTTATTAAAAAGTTTAATTAAGTCCAATTTGTTAATTTTTTAAAATAGCAGTTGTTAAAGTTGTTGACGGTGGTGGGCTTCGGTAGGGACTGTGGAAGGGTAGGAAACTTGCTTTTCGCAGTAAGCTTTGTAGATCTTGTTGGTTATTTCATTCTATGCACAATTAACAGTGAGAAAGAATAAGACCAAAAGAAAGGAAAAAAAAATGCTAGAAAAAAATACAGTAGAATGTTAACTATCGCTGGGTTTATAGTAATGGATTTTTTTATTGTCTTATTTGTACTTTTTCATATTTTCTGCAGTCTCTGAAATGAACATGGCTTAGTTTTTAAATTATGAAATGTATATTTTAGGTTGAGGAGAGAAAAAATTAGAGTGAAAAGAACCAGTTTTGATAGGAGGACTTGAGAAGGCTTCACTGATGGTGACATTGGCCATATGTTTGACGGGGTAACAATGTGGACACTCAGAGGAAGAGCATTCCAGGAAGATGTGCAAAGGTCCATGTGCTTGAACACGCTTGGTGCCTGTGAGGAGTGGGATGGAGGCCAGGTGAGTGAAAAGTGTAGAGGATGAGAGACAATGACGTCAGAGTAAGCGCTGGAGGCCAGACCCTGTGGAATCTTGTGGAGCGCGTTAAAGACTTCAGAGTTTATCCTGACCACTAAGGGAAGCTGTCAGAGTTCTGAGGAGAAAAGCAGCATGATTTGATTTGCGTTTTAACAGGATCACTGTGGCGGCTGTTTCTTCTGCTCTGTGTGTGTGTGTTGGGAAAGGAGGGGATGGGAAGGGTGGGGGGAGGGGAGGTGGAAGAGTAGAAAATGGGAGACCACTTAGGAGGCTTTTGCTATAGCTCGGATTAAAGATGCTTCAGGGTTAATGTTCAAAAAGTTTTAGTTTCCTTTTATCAGCAGAAACCGTTTTCAAAGGAAATCTTGTGCTGGTCTTTCATTTATAAAACGTTAAAGTGGCATATAAAAGCAAAGGGGCTTCAGTTGAAGTAGGAAGTGGGGGGTCCAAGGCTCTCTGTCCCATCACTTCGTCTTTGCCTGCTCATCCTGGCGATCCCTGGGAGGTGTGCCTTTGAAGCAGGGGACCTGCAGGCGGCCATTTGAAAGCTCCGACTCACTAGCTCCTTCCTTTTACTGAAGAGACCCAGTACAGGGAGGAGTTGGACGAGGCGTGAGGTTGGGTAGATCTTCCCAACTGGGATTTGTGCTGCAGGAAAAGGTGGGGAGGCAGGAAAAAGGGCCTGCACCACACCCCTATAGGGGGAGAGCAATCCCTGGGCATCTTCCCTCCAGCTCAAGGCACGTCCCACCGCACTGTCCCGTAGCTGCTTTCAGGCCAAGTGTAGTATGTCAGGTTTCTGCTGTCTAGCTCTGTGCCCCCGTCTTTTCCCCAGGGGAACTCTCTTTTCCCAAATTGAATCCATAAGAAAAACTAGGGTGGGGGTCTGGGACAGGTAAGAAAAGTGGGTGAGGAAATGGGTGAGGATTTTCTGTAGGAGAGTCTTGGTTCTTAGAGCTTAAAGCCATGGTGTCCTGGTAAATGGATTTAATGACATCAACATGATGTCACTGAACACTAAGTAAGGACATTGTACATCATTGTGCAGTTTTCCCATCACATAGATACGATAGATACAACAGTCTCACAGCTTAGAGTGTAGTAAACTGAACTAGCCTAATTAGAATGTGACAAGCTTTGAGTATTTATTACCTTTACTTTTGATTTAACTTTTTAATAGCTTGTTCAACAATTGGCTGGCATCATTTCTGAAATGTTAGCACTTAACGTTCATCCAATTTGAGCCAGCACCCCCACTGCCTGACGTCTCAAAACACCCCTCTGAACTTTGAGTAAAAACCTTCAGTCTATAAACAAAATGTAGTACATCCATAGAGAGGAAAATCATTCAGGAATAAACAGGAATGAACTACCAATACACCAAAAATCTCAAGTGATTCTTTCAGCAGCTACGCTACTTCTAAGAAGCCTGTGTTAAAGGTTATATCATGTACGACTCCACTTTTCTGATAGACTTGAAAGATAAAACTGTCGTGATGGAGAACAGATGAGTGGTTTCCAGGCTTAGGGGTGGCAGGAGGGAGTGACAGTAAAGGGGTAACGTGAGCCAGGTTTTGGGGATGACGGAACCATTCTGTGTCCTGATTGGTAAAGGTTACATGAGTCTACACACGTGCTTATGTTGGTGGCTCAGATGGTAAAGAATCTGTCTGCAATGTAGCAGACCCGGGTTCGATCCCTGGGCCTGGAAGTTTCCTCTAGAGGAGGAAATGGCAACCCACTCCAGTATTCTTGTCTTGTGAATTCCATGGACAGAGGAGTCTGACAGGCTATAGTCCATGGGGTTGCAAAGAGTCAGACATGACTGAGAAACTCACACTTTCACTCACTATCACATGAATATATACATGCATTAAAATTTATGGAACTGTACAAAAAAGTCAATTTTGCTGTGTGATAGTTTAAAATAAGAAAAGTCAACAAATTGTTTAAAAACAATAAAAAAAACAGAGTTCTAGTGTGAATTGACCAAGTCTTTCTACCATTTTGAGCCTCCTTAGAGTCTGATGTGAAATGAAAGGCCTAGACAGGAGCTGCAGGTGCCAATTCCTATGAGGGGGATGACAGATAATGTAAATGGATGCCAATAGGGAGTGGTGGCGAGTGTGGAGAGCTAGTGAGTTTCCACCCACCTGAATGGAGGAGCTCCAACTTCTGTCTCAGCTAACAGCTACCGTGATGGATTATGCACTTAATCTGTCTGATCTTTTGAATTTCAAGATAAGTGAGGACTCTGGATTTGTAAAAGCTGAAATTTCCTTATTTGTAAGCATTACCAGAACCCAACAGAACATGTTTGTGAATCATAATCAGCTGAGAGGCTGCCAGTTTACAGCCACTGGATAGAATGCTTTCTACCATCCTTTTGAACACTCTGGGCCAGGACTGTACACCCCGATAAGCAGTTTCTTTGTCAAGAGATTGCATCAGAGATTTGAAGTAACTTTGAAGTTTCTTGCACCACTGAATGTAAAATTAAGCTCTGCTTTGCCCCATTTAGAAGTTGTGCAATTGAGGTACTGTTATTGTGGTTGTCAGAATCCATGCACGGGGAAGAGAATCTAGTGCTGATGGGGACTCAAATGGCTCTGCTCTCCTCTTGGCAGCCATGTGGGAGTGACTGCAAATGTGTCATTTAGTCTGTTACAGATCATAGCCCCCCATAAATGGACCTGACTTCTCTGCACACATTACTGGTTTTGTGATGATGAGTGAGAATTGGGTTCATCTTTCATCCCCATTGCCAGACCATGACTGATGTGCTCGCACTCTCTGGTTTATCTTTGTCATGTAGCATGGGAAGGTCCATGATAGAGGGCTGGAAAATGGCATTGGGGTAGGGGGCAATATGCACCTAGAGCAGGAAGCCGGGGAAATGGAGTGCAGATGTACTGAGTAGAACTGATGAGCTCAGGAGTTGGAAGGCCTTGTTTCCAGGGCCTGGAAGAATGGCATCTCTCTCCCACTGTACAACTGTGTTATACAGCTGCATTGCACACCAGGAGAAGAGCCCCATTTGGGAGTCTGTGGAGGCAGGGCTAGGACTGGAAAGGGCCTGGAAAAGGGCTTGCCTGAAGGTACTTTGGTTCTCAGGGGTGCATCCCCAGGAAGCCTAGACCCCAGCTGAAGGAGGGTGATAGGAAGAAATCTGTAGATACAGGAGTCTGAGTCCTGAGGCCTCAGATCCTATGAAAGGGAATCAGACCTTTTCTTGCTAGTGAATGTGGCAGCCAGAGATTTTGCCCAACATGGCTTCCCCTCCCCGCTTCATCAAACAATCAAAACTTGTTTTTCGGAGAGAACTTATTTCATGCTATTTGGGAGGAAAAGTGATCTTCCTTTCAGAGAAGGGCATATAATCAGACCTTTCTAATCAGAGCACCGATTCCCTTAGCTTCATTATTAGTTCAGGGATGGACTTGTGATTCCAGCTGGTATAATCTTGAGTTCTTCCTGGTCCTTGTACTATATAGTGAGTATTAGTTACAAGAATGATATAACCTAGAGCATCTTGTTGGAGAAGGCAATGGCACCCCACTCCAGTACTCTTGCCTGGAAAATCCCATGGACGGAGGAGCCTGGTAGGCTGTAGTCCATGGGGTCGCTGAGGGTCGGACACGACTGAGCGACTTCACTTTGACTTTTCACTTTCATGCATTGGAGAAAGAAATGGCAACCCACTCCAGTGTTCTTGCCTAGAGCATCCCGGGGATGGGGGAGCCTGGTGGGCTGCCGACTATGGGGTTGCACAGAGTCAGACACGACTGAAGCGACTTAGCAGCAACAGCAGCAGAGCATCTTGTAACCATATGGAAGAGTCTATGAAAGGAAATTTAAATGATAAATGCATTTAAATGGTCTTGATGCTATTGATTGAGGTCCTGGATACAGCCCTACCTGAAGTCCACATTGGAACTTTATAGTGACATGCATTGCTTTCTTCCTTCTGTCCCGTCTTTACTCTTCTTTTTCTTCTTATCTTGAGCTAGTTTGTGCTCGGTTTCTGTCATTTGCAACCCCAAAGTCCTGATTACTATATCTCCTTATATATGCACTGAATGCAAAACAGATTGGCACCACATGTTGAATATATTAATAGAAAATTAAATATTACATGAATACAAGATTTAGTTTACTTAATCAATGAATATACACTATATGCCAAAACTATGCTAGATACTAGGTAGGGATCTTATTATGAACAAGACAGATAGTATGTATTAGGAATTTTGTGACTAAACATTCAAATAATCATCCAGTTAATGCCTACTATATGTTAGGATAATGCTATGATAAAAGGGGGACCAAGACAGATACAATTCTTTTCCTCATGAAGCGTAACACTCTGCTTCAGTTTCCTCATCTGTACAATGGATATAATGCTTGTCCATACTTCCCAAGGTTGTTGTGATGAGATATGCAAAATGCTTAGAATAATATTTGGCATAGAGCCAATGCCCAATGAATGGTAGGCTGTAATTTTTTAAAAGTTTCTTTATTTGCTTGGCAGCACCAGGTCTTAGTTGTAGCACATAGGGTCTTCTATCTTCCTTGTGGTGTGTGGGATCTTTAGTTACATAGCATGCCAACTGTTAGTTATGCCTGTGGGATCTAGTTCCCTGCCTGGGGAGAGAATCCTAGGTCCCCTTCATTGGAAGCATGGAGTTTTAGCTGCTGGACCACCAGGGAAGTCTCTAGGTTGTAGTTTCTAGTACCAAACTTTTTGAATATTCAAGGGTCCTTTTATCTGTCTTAAATTTGTTTTATTTTCTACTGCAATGAGAAGTAGTTTTGGGGGTCAGATAGAAATGTTTCAGTTCAGCTCGGTCGCTCAGTCATGTACAACTCTTTGTGACCTCATGAACTGCAGCACACCAGGCCTCCCTGTCCATCACCAACTCCCAGAGCCTACTCAAACTCATGTCAATTGAGTCGGTGATGCCATCCAACGATCTCATCCTCTGTCGTCCCCTTCTCCTCCTGCCTTCACCTTCAGTGTTGAAGCTGGAACTCCAATATTTTGGGCACCTAATGCAAAGAACTGACTTATTGGAAAAGACCCTGATGCTAGGAAAGATTGACGGGAAAGAAATGGTTCATATCCTGCTTTTTCCAGTAACTAGCTAAAAGACTTTGGGCAAATCACTTAATTTCTTTGAGTTTCAATTTACTCATCTGTAAAATATAAAATGGAAAAATATCTTCCTTGAGAAGCCACATAGCAGATAGTTAATTATTATCATTATTAATTCATCTATAGAAATATAATGAAAACATTGCTTGAGAAAAATTATCTCAGGGGAAGTAGTAATAACTATTATTATTTTCATAAATAATATTCAGAATCACTACCTAGTGCACTTCTCATACTTTTCAACAATATTCTTCTGGGAACAGAGGAAGGAAAATGATCCCGAGGGTGGGAGTCTGTGGGAGGGTCATGACACAAAGTGGCCTGCTGCAAATGAGGAATCAGTTTGTCTAAATTTATAAAGTTTTTTTGCATTGCAGTGTGTGATCAATTCAGGCCTATTTTAACATGAAGATGTTTTGAATTACCTACTAGTTAAATTGCTTCCTGATATGTCAGTAGAAAATGACTGGTTTATCTTGTGACTTCACATGCACACCTCATCCCATTCCTATACATCAGTCACTACTACCCAGGGCGTGGATCTGTGCCCCCAGTTTGAGAAGCACAACCTCAGAGAGCACTCTGAGTGCCAGTGGGCATGGAAGTGATGTCCTTCTCAATGCTGTGTCAAAAAGGAGTGCTCCCCCGAGACACCCACGGCACTGGAGTGGAAACGGGTGAGTGGACTCAGGTCAGCTTCTTCCTGCCTAATTTAGTTCATTTGTGCTAGAAACAACCTATACCATGCAATTCTATCGCCAAGAAAAGAAAAGTCAGGATAAAGATGTAGAAAAGTACATCACTTGGGCCAATAAAAAAGTCAGGATAAAGATGTAGAAAAGTACATCACTTGGGCCAATAAATCCCTAAGGAATGTCCCTCCCCCACTAGACTGTCCCAGAAAGATGCTAGCAAAGAGAGACCCAGACACTACAAACCAGGTGCAAGAGTCACTAGATGGAGGAGAGGGGACAAGAGAGCCAAGAAGGAAGGCAGCATGATTATTGAGAGTGAATTGCATGCATCCGGGAAATTGGGGTGATGAAACACTTTAGAACTGGGCACCCCACAGTCTTTTAATATGATCAGGATGGGAAGTATGAGCACTGAATTTGCTAGAGTTGACCTGGAGCTGGCTGCATGGGCCATATGGTTTCTCTGACCCATAAAAGTCACCAAGTGAGGAAGTAATTTATTGCTGGAGATCACTGTCTGTACCAGAATATCCTGGCGTGTTCGCTTCATTGTTTCCTTAATAAGGGAATGGGACAGGAGTGGGCAGGGAGGGGCGGGGGGTGGGGAGCCAAGAGAAGAGCTTTGGGTTGTTTCTAACAGGCTGAGTCGGTGCGGGAGGAGGAGGGAGACTGGGAAGCCTGATGCTCCTGCTGCTTGGTTCACAGGGATTTCTCCAGCTGGGCAGTTCAGTGGATTGTGAGAGAGGAAGAGCTGGGAACATGGAGAGGAAAAAGGGATCAGGAACTTCAAATGCTTAATTTGGCCATTGTGCAGTTTGAAGAGAGGACACTTCATAAACGGGAAATCATTCCAGAGCCTGGGGAAAGAGGCAGAGCCTTATAATGAATTGGTGCCATAAAGGAGAGGACTGTTTCCTCCCCCACACACTGCACATGGAGAAACATCAACACACTAGCTGCTGATAATCTTTCAGTGGAACCTGGAATTCCAGACAGTGAATCCTTTGGTGGGGCGTTTACCTTGTTAACAATGGGCTTCATACAAAGGCTCCGGAGCTGAGCTGCAAGACCAGGCAGCAGGCAGCTCTGAAAGTCTGCTGGTACTTTTTTTTTAATAGCCCCAAGCTTCTCAGCAGCAATTATTTCAGTGATTGCATTCTGGGTTTCTTACCTCAGTCTTATCTGAAGATGTTATCGGATGAATTTGAAATAGGAACATTGCTCCAACTCCTTGTCTGATCTGCTTCTGCTTTTAGTATTGAAACAGATGTACTGACAACTCCAAACATATTTGACTTTCTATTTTTCAGGCCGTGTGGAAAAAGATACTGCTAAATTCCTTCCTGGGCATTAAAAAAGCTCTCAGCGTATCCTTGACTAGGCCTGGTAATTTTAGCTGTCACGTGGGCTAAATGAACCCTGGGGTCATTGGTCAGCCTTTTAGTAAGTAGGAGTTTAAGAGTTAGGCCTAGTTAAAATGTGTCTAAATACTACCTCTGAATGAATATTTCATCTGGGCCTTTAGAGCTCACTCACTCCATAAGGCCTCTGTTGCCTCTCAGATTGAGTCATACCAGCCACATTTTCTTAGGCCCCTGCCCTAAGGTATTTGAAGAACTGTGTACCTCTTGGAAGAGTTTATATCTGGAAAGGAAGAGATAGAAATCTGGAGAAGAATACAAACTCCAGCCATGTTCTTAAATGGCACTCATTTGTCCTCTGAGGAGGAATGCAAAAGAGAGAGGAGGGGTGTGTGTGCTCTGTCCTGTGTGCCTGTTTTCGCTTCTGCAGTAGTACAACCTTAACCCTCTCAATGAAATTGTTTTGCTTTATGAAAAGTCCAGGGGCCGTTGGGTCAGGTGATTCAGCTTTAAATTGAAACTCTATTACTATCTAGCTGTGTGTCTTTGGGCAATCTCTTAACCTCTCTGAGCCTTAGGTTCTTAAGCAGAAAAGCATCCCTTAATACCTCCCTGTTGTGAAGATCAAGATCTGGATGAACCAGGGATCATGAGTAGTCCAGCAGAGAGTTACCCTCTTTCTTCCATAATTACAAGAAGCACTGAGGCCCCACTCATGCTAGGCCCCACTCTAGCATCCCTCAATTCAAATTCATGTCCCTGAAACTTACTTAACATTGTTCTTTCTGTGGATAAACTTCCAGGGCTTCCATTAATAAAACAAATATAATCTTTAGAAGGCATACCATCCATTAACACATTAGATTGAATTGGTTTAGGGTCTAACTAGATTGATGATGACATAGAAGGAGAAATACAACAGGGGAGAGGGTTATGGAAATAAACAGATGGATTTTTCAGGGCAGGAAGTTCAGGGAAGCAGATAGTAGGGAGAGACTCAGGGAAGTGTTCAGTAGAGAGGGAGAAATTGAAAAAGAATCAAGAACCATGAGGAGATGGGAAGGGAGTACAGAAGAGGCCGTGATAGGCATAGTGTGGTTATTAGGCTGTTAGCCCCAGAAAGGAGGGATTGTTTCTCCTGAGATACAGAGGAGGGGAAAAAGCAAGGGGGCCTTAGGTGTTGAGTCCAGGGAAAGAGAAGGAGACTGGCAGAATTGGTTCAGTGGGTTAGAGGGTAGAAGGTGAAGCCTTGGAGCCAAGTAGGCATAGAGGTATTCCCTGTTTGAGACACTAGCCCTCTGATCTTGAGCACTCCATGTATACCCAATGATATGTCAGTTACTGCATATTTAAATGGGATGATATCTAATTGGGAGCACTGACTTTGTGAAATACTGCCGAGTGCCCAAAACATGTAGGCTCTCAATAGACCGCCCACTGCATATCATTGTCATCTTCATCCTCGTTGTCTGCTGACAGTGGCGACTTTGGGTGGCCAGGTTCTTGAGGAGAGGGACCAATGTGTGCAGGAGCCACTGTAGGACAGTAGTAGCAAGAGGCAGCAAGGACTCAGTGGAAGTGAAACGGAATGGACCAAGAGTGGACCAAGCTCATGAAGCCCGGTGATGTCCAGCAAAGTCCCCAGCCCTAGGACCAGAGATAGAGAACCAGAACAAGGAGAGGGGGATCTGGGACTGGGGCCTGGCCTAAGTCCTGGCCTTCAGACCTAGTAGATGATTAGGGAGACAGGGAACAGTTTGCTCCTGTGATCTGTACTGTCAACAGCTGCACAAGGGGAAGGCAGAAGGGTTGAGTCCAGAGAGGTCTTGGTGATGGTGCAGAGCTGACACCATGGTGGCGTGGAAGGATGCCGTCAAGAGGGAGAGGCCTCAGCGGGGCACTCATCAGGGAAGTAGCCAGGAAATACTCATGTGAAATAAAGCCCTGATGCAGGGACAGCAGGGTCAAGAGGTCTGATGTGTTGTCAATAGGCTTGTTACAGTCTGGAGAATCCTTGGGTGCCCAGAAACAACACAGACTGCATTTGTCCAAGAATGAAGAACGGTGCCATGAGGAGGGTCAGTCGTCAAGAAAAGCTGTGAAGTGAGGATATGGCCTTGCTAGAGCTGCAAGTCCACTAGTGAGAGGGGTGCGCTTTGATGGGGGCTTGGAGGGCAAGCTCTTGAGCTGAGATATGCATATTGTGTTTGACTTGCATATTGTTTTTTTAAAAGGCTGAGAAAACGTTTACAAAGTTTTATGAAAAAAAAAACAGCACTTTGATTTCTGACTTTTGTAGAAAAGTAGGATGATCTGACAAGCCTGTGTGTGTGTTATGATATGTTAATACTGCACTCTTCCCATTAGAAGCAGGGGTGATTTTTCAGTTTGCCATATTCCTCACCATTTCCTGTTAATCCCCAACAGATTAAGTGTCATTTGTTATTTGCTCTTGAACTGTCCTTTGGTTTCTCTCTGGTAGGAAAGTTTATTATGTGCATATAGAAATATGCACCCAGAGGTATTGAATTTGTGACCTTGATTTGAAACAAGGGCTGAACCAATGAAGCTAGGTCTTGGTCCCTTGGCATAAGAGGGACCCTAATTGTGCCGTGAGCCATGACCTTAGTGACAGATAGAGAAGGGACACAGGGAGACAGAAGTCACGGGTCAGAAGGGACTAAAAGAGAGTGTAGTAAAAGTCACTCAGTCGTGTCTGACTCTTTGCAAAGAATTCTCCAGGCCAGAATACTAGAGTGGGTAGCCTTTTCCTTCTCCAGGGCATCTTCCCAACCCAGGAATCAAACCCAGGTCTCCTGCATTGCAGGTGGATTCTTTACCAGCTGAGCCACAAGGGAAGCCCAAGAATACTGGAGTGGGTAGCCTATCCCTACCCAGCAGATATTCTCAACACAGGAAATTAACCCGGATCTCCTGCATTGCAGGCAGATTCTTTCCCAATTGAGCTATCAGAAAAGCCTGAAAGAGCTTGAAGACATGTTGCAAAATGTTGCAAAAGTGGCCCTGTCCCTAGGGATACTTGCTCAAATCCCTTGAGAATCTTGTTCATTCAAGGTGTTGTATCTAGCTTTGCCCTGAGGGCTGAGCCAATGAGACTAATGGCTTTGTGGCAGATCCTTCCCATACCTGTCCGGTGGGAGGGCTATGAGACCCCCACTTATCTACTTCCTTCCTTGAAGAAACTACCTTCTACTACAGAAGCTGAAAATGTCATATTTTCCATTTTCCAGTCTTTGCTACAATTAAGGCTTGGAAACTGTATTATTAATAGCTTGTTTGGGCTACTATAACAGAATACCAGAGACTATGTGGCGTATAAAACCAAACACTTGTTTCTCACAGTTCGGAAGGCTGGGAAGTCCTTGATCATGGTACTGGTAGATTTGATGTTTGGTGATTGTGAAACTAAGTCCCCCTAAACCACGTTCCCTTGCTTACTTTATGTTTAGGCTCTCTATTTAAAACTCTATTTCCTTTCCTGTCCCACCCTCACTCCCCTCAGGATTGAGGAATATTAAAGAAAAGGGGGGATTGAAACCGAGCGGGATTCTGTGGGGCCTTTCAGGTACAATAGGCTTTCTCTGTTCTTCATTTCTTGTTTACAGGAAAACAGACTTTGGTCTCCTAGACTTTCCTCGAGTTCCAAAAAGCAGTCTGAAGCAGTTAATGGTTAGGGCAATAGAGTCACAGGATTCCTAGTTCCTCCTGAAGGCTGTAGGTAACAATCTGATGCACATCTTTGAGTTGTTCTGTAAAATATGAGACCCCCATTCAAATGGAGGTTAATGACTCTGTTATGACCACAAGCACATACACCCCAGACTGGCTGGAACCAGAAAGTTGAGATTTCTGAAATATTACCCTGTTACCTCACCACCAACCAATCAGAAGAAGGTTCAGGAACTGATCTGGCATCCTATGACCCTCTCTCCTATGATGGTATTTAAAAACCTTTGCCTGAAATCCATCAAGAGTTCAGGTCTTTTTGTGCAGAAGCTGCCTGTTCTCCTTATTTGGTGTCTTGAAGATAAATCCTTACTTTGCTACCAGCACCCACTCTCAGAGTTTGGCTTTCTGTGCTAGGGGCACATGTCTGGTAACAAGGACCTCCTTCCTCATGGACAGCACCCTCTTGCTATGTCCTACCATGGTGGATGGGGCTAGGGGACTTTCTCAGGCCTTTTTCATAAGAGTAATGATTCCAAACATGAGGGTTCTGCCTGCGTGACTTAATCATCTTCTGAAGGGCCCCACCTCCTAGTACCATGATATGGAGGTTAGAATTTGGGGAAAATACAGACGTTCAATCTATAGCAGGCATATGGTTCAATCATGGCCAGTGGAGCTTGAGGGAAAGTTCCCTTGGGCGGGATGGCTTTGGGGAAAGATTTTCTTCCCTAATAAAGCATGGCTCATGAGAGAAAGCATTCATTTTCTTCAACTAGTGTTAATGTATTCTGTCTGAATGCCTGAACCATGACACTCATCTTGTGTCTGAGAGGACAAACTGAAAGTTCTTATAAAGTGGAAAGTTGCCAGGAGCCTGGGTCCTTGATGACATTTTTGAAGCACTTAAGCAATCTTGTACCATTTATCTTTGGAATTTTTAATATGCAGTAATACATTTTTTGGTCACCATTTAAAAAGAAATTATTTATTTGACTGCGGTGGGTCTTTGTTGTGGCATGTGAGATCTTCCACTGTAGCATGCAAACTCTTAGTTGCAGTTTTGTGGGACCTAGTTCCCTGACCAGGGATTGAGCTCAGACCCCTGCATGGGGAGCACTGAGTCTTAGTCACTGCACCATCAGAGAAATGCCTAGGCTACTTTTGATTGGATATGTTTTTACTTGCAGCCAAAAGCATTCTACTGGATAGAGAATGGACTTTTTAAGGGATTATATGGGCCAGAAGCTGGGCTTTTTAAAGGGGGTTTCTGCCAGTGAGCTGGGAATATGCCAGAGACTGGAAAACACAGTGCATTTTTTTCCTAGTGGATTTGTTAACCTGATGATAGCTTAGATGGCATTTTCATATGAAGACAAACATGGATAATATTGGTATAGGGTTTAAAATTCATAAATAAAACAGAAGTCTTGAGACTTTTTCCAGGCAAAGATCCTAGGAGCTTGAGATATTTTGTGATGTAAGCATACAGTTTCTCTTTCTGTTGGATGCAAGACATAAGATAATTCAAATTAAACGGCAGTTGGAGGGATTAAGTTAGACACAAGGAAGGACTGTGTCTATTGTGATTATTAAAAAGATTCTAAATTGGCAACACAACAGGACAATGGAATGTCAGAGCTTTGGATGTTTTCTTGAGGAGAGCATTGTGGTTTCAAATGAAGTTTCGCCTGGACTTGTTTTCTCAGCTTTCTTGGTCCTTGTCAATGTCTTGCCATTGTTTTGTATTTGTGAAGAATAATGATTTTTTTTTTCCTTAGGTGATGACTGTATTCCAGACCCTCCAATGTTTCTTTGGTGATTTATCCTTTGTTTTAATTCAATGTGCTACTCAAAATGCTGCCCTGGAGTTTTCCTCCAAGTAGTTAATGTGAATGAAAGCAGAAAATTGCCAGGAGTCAGCCAAATGTTGAGACAGATTGTAAATACCTGAAAGTATTTAAGCATTTCCGATAGGAAGGATACTGTAAATTTTACATGCAAGGGCTCTGCATCAAAGTCTAAATCCCAGCTTTTCTTCCCACTTTGAGACTTAGACAAAGTCAGCACAAAGGATCTACTGTTTCCACAGGCATTTACATCACCACTCTATCTTGTTATTCCTGACTTCTTGCCAATCATATTGAGAATTTCTCCAGGGGAGCAAAGCAGAATAACCAAACCAGCTTTGCCTCCTTGACAGTGAAGAATAGAAAGAAAAGGCTCTCTTCCAAAGACAGGCTTTTCTTTCCTTTTTCTTCTTTATTTTAGCTGTATGTTTTAACTTGACACTCTGCCTTTGACAACCCCAGGAGTCCAAGCTGATGAAAAGCTGAGTTAATTTTCTCTTCCACAGCTCAACCTCACATTAATTTTTTTTTCTTAAACAGGGATTTTGGAGGGGTGTTGATTTAGGGATTAGACCTAACAGACTTCTCTAGGTTATAAACCCATACTCTAGGGTTATAAACTGTATCACTAGACTGAGGGCGAGGTCACTCGCTTCGCTTCTGTCGGCAGTGCCGGGCATGATGGATGACAACTTTGGGGTGGAAGGAGGGCTGAGCAGGTCTGACAATTGCATTCCAGGGGTATCAGCTCCCCCTTTGAAAGAAGGTTTATCTTGTGCCAGCATGTTTCTCTGGACCAGACCTGCTCTGCTTCTGTAAATCTCTGCTTCAGTCTTCAGTCTCTGGGCAAACTAGAGTGATCCTCCCTCCATTACTCACTCATTCAGTCTTTCAACAAATTGATTAAACACCTACTCATTACTGCAGTGTCAGAAAGCTAACATTCTGAGGACTTTTTACTCCCTTTCTCAAGAGGAGGAGTGGACTAGAGTGGTTAAAAGCAGGGAGTCTAAAGTCTGATTGCTTGGGGTTGAATCCTGGCTAGCTGAATGACCCTGGCTGAGTTCTTCAATCTTGGCAGGTCCTGGGTAGTAGCATTCCACAAGCTTCTTGTGAAGAGTGGATAAAGTATAGCATCCTCAGAGCTCAGCCAGTACCTGGGAGGACAAAGCAAGCTAGTGCATGGTCGTTAGAATCCTTGTCATCATTGTCATTGGTGCTGAGAAACTGGCAAACATGGTGGCCTTCTCCTGGATCTCTTCTCCTTTCTTGGACATCTTCATGCCTTTTCTCCTCCTTGAGCCCTCTTTTTCCCACCTCAACGATTCACCAAGTGAATAGCCAATGCCTTCTGGGAGCTCTGCACTGTGCTCAGTGTTGTGGAGTGACTCCTCCAGGGTCTGCTATTTGAAGGGATGTATATAATGCCAGACTTGACCTGATATATGCTGATTTGTGTGCTAGCCAGTAGGAAGGAGCTGGGGGTGGGGTGGTCAGCATGTCAGGAAGGGGGGTCAAGAGGGGCTGGCTCCCCTTTAGTTGGCCGTAGTACTCTGGGTAAGTCATTGACCCTCTTGGGCCTCACTTTCTCCATCTGTAAAACCAGAGGATTGGTCAACCGTTTTCAAACTTTTTAGACCAGGACCCACAGTAAAAAGTGTCCATAATTTTACGTTGTGATCCTCAGGATTACATCTATAACTAAAACAAAATTTTATAAAACAGAAATTCCTCTTTCTATGTGAAATTCTGTTTTTCTGTCTTTAAAAATGCTGGTCATAACCCTTTATATTGACTTCCTGACCCTCTCATGGTTCAGTTTGAACAACCCTGGACTAGATGATCCCCCAGGGTCCTTTCAGCCTGTACTTTCTATAATTTTAGATCTACATGGGCTGTATGGATTTAAGAGAAGAAAGAATAATTAATTTCCCAGGGTAATGACTGGCTAGAGCCCAGCTGGACCAATTTAAAAGAAATTACCTATATGATTGGCTCCCATTGCAGTTTTCTGGAAGTCAAGGACTTGGTCTGAAGGAAGAGAAGAAGCTAATTGTGGAGAATCGTTTGCTTGCATGGGGGGTGGAGAGTGAGGCTGGAAAGAGTTACCATGTGTCCTGCTCGTCTGAACTGGGGTTTTGTTTTTGGAAGGAGAAGAAAGAATCCTGTCATCCAAGTTTGCTCCTGCTATCTAGAGTATGGGAATTCTGGAAGGAATCTACTCTCTTCAGGGGAAAAAAAGCCAGCTTGTTTTAATCCCTAAATGGATACAGTCCTGTGAATTAGGGGACTTGGGAGAAAGACTTCCCTGCCTGTGTAAATGTTTGTTTTCGACCTAATGTGTTTGTCCATTTGCTTGACTGCTCAGGAGATAGTCATCTAGAAACACAAGCTTCAGGAGAAACTTAAAAAGCGACCAGAACAAACAAAACCCACCATCCCAACCTCCACCCCAGACCAAAAAAGCAACCTGCAACCTCCCACGTCAACATCCTCAGCCTCTCTTTAGTTCATTATTTGTAGAGAAAACTCACATCCCAGTGGGCCTTAGGGATCATGCTCTGTATTAGGGCTTACAAACATCCAGACATTTCAGTGACACACCTTCATGTTATCCTGAATCAAATCAATTAGAAGATTTCCTTTCTCTGTCTCTGTTGCAGGTGGCTGGCTTTCTTTGGCTCTTTGCAC
This sequence comes from Neotragus pygmaeus, assembly GCA_006410875.1. Classification (NCBI taxonomy): domain Eukaryota; kingdom Metazoa; phylum Chordata; class Mammalia; order Artiodactyla; family Bovidae; genus Neotragus; species Neotragus pygmaeus. The sequence continues at coordinate 1,243,807 of SJYV01023704.1, forward strand.
CCTAAGGAAATGTGTGGAGCTTCCAGTGATTTCTTTCTGAGATCAAATGCCCTTTTTAACATTTTGAGACTTTCGAAGTGTTTCCCTCCGTGCAGATTGAAGCCCGATCAAACACCTGCAGAGACAGGCCCTTTGGGGAAACATCAGCTGGCAGCCGCATGGGTGCAGATTTCGACTGGAAGAAGGAAAGCTGCTTTTCTGTCCTTGTCTGGGTTAGATTTTGGTTAGAAACACTAGGATCTGAGTCAGTGGGTTGGGCAAGTTTCTGAGCCCCCCATGCCTCTATAAAATTAATAATAATATTTCATTTATAGAATTACATTAAATATTGCATATCAGATTGTTTAGAACCACGTGGTAAGTTACTCAGTAAAGAGTAATCACTAGTTCTATATACACATTATCCCAGGAAGAAGGTGGAAAATTCTAAGGTGGAGATGGAGGGAATGAACTAAAAGAAGTACCACTTCAGAAGGTGGAACCAGAAGGTTGGAACCAAGATGGTGTTTGGCTTTTCTGACCCAGCCCATCCATCTGGTGCATGAGAGGGGGGCAGCCATGTAGTCCTTGTATAAAGGGGATGAGAACAGGGTTTTGGGAAATGGAGATAGAGACACCAACCCTGCAGTGCTGCCAAAAAGATGAGCAAATCAGTGGATAAAGCATTTGATTGGAACTTGGCACATAGTAGGGACTGGCTAAACAGTGCCCATATTAATAGCCTTCCCTTCCCACAGCTGGGCCCCTTCCTCAGAAGTTTCTGAATTCAGAACCTTCCTCAAGGTAAGGAAATGGCAGCTTGGTTGAATACAATGGTCTTTTTAAGGCTGCTCAGATGTTTATCTTATTCCAATATTTACCCTATTGAGTAGAATTTGGAGGTGGCTTACTCTTTATTGCTCTAGGGAGTGAGTGAGGTTTCATGGTGTTAAGTTGAATATCAACTTTTAAAAAAGTGAGACTTGTATAGAACTGAGAGGAAAACCCTCATCTGACTCTGGGGAGGAAAGGCTCTGGTAAAATCTGGCCTGGATTCTTCTCCACAGACTACTGTGGGGCCAAGGAGTCCAGCGGAATAACTGGAAGGTGTTCAGTTTGGTTCAAACATCTGCAGAGGTTTAGCAGGAACCCTGTCCAGGTCTGGGGCCAGAAGCACCTGGGAAGTTCTAGCATCTGACTGCCTATCAGCGATGGTGCCTCGTCCGGAGCCCAGAGCAGCTGTGGACGGAGCCAGAGGTCTCACCCCTTACCCCTAGGTGGCCCTAGGTCTTGCTGCTGCTGCTGTTGCTGCTAAATCGCTTCAGTCGTGTTCGACTCTGTGTGACCCCATAGACGGCAGCCCACCAGGCTCCCCCGTCCCTGGGATTCTCCCGGCAAGAACACTGGAGTGGGTTGCCATTTCCTTCTCCAATGCATGAAAGTGAAAAGTGAAAGTGAAGTCGCTCAGTCATGCCTGACTTTGCGACCCCATGGACTGCAGCCTCCTCCATCCATGGGATTTTCCAGGCAAGAGTACTGGAGTGGGTTGCCATTGGCTAGCCTATGTTAAATCCCATATCGTTATTATTATTTTCTTTTCCATTTTGGCTGAAACCACCCCTCAGGAAATAGAACTTATTATAAACAGCTTCTTCAAAGAAGCAGGACAGTGGCCAAATGAACCTGCACTGAGAGTGTTCTATATGTTCCGTCATTAGTACTTCCTTTTGGGACAGAAGACTTTGTAGTATCCTTCAGAACTACTGAAACTACAAAACTACAAAAGTTTTCCCTTCAGTAAAGACTCAAGACAACTGGTGTGTATTCAGAATATCCTAAGGTTTTGAGTGTTTCTTCTTTTCCAGGATTGTCAAGCAATGATACATTTTTATTCAGTTAATTTTCTCTCTCAATAGTTCTATAAAATAGGGTTTTACAGATGAAGAAACTGAGGCACATCAAGGTTAGGTCACTTTGGGGTTAAATAACGAATGAATGATGGAGCCAGAGTTTGAAAGTGTGTCTGTACACCTCCCAGAATTGTAGTCCCATTGGAGCAGTTCTTGGAAACTAAGCTTCTGTGGGTGTGTAGAGGTGGTGGGCTTTACTTCCCTCAGTAAGCTTCTATCAGATCAGAGAGTGGGGACTGGCCAGATGAGGTGAAAGGAAAAAGCATTGCTTGTAAGATTAGGTTTTCGGTTCTAGCACACGCTGTCTAGGCAGTATAAACTAAAATCCTTTAGGTCTCCACGGTGCTGGGAGGCAAGGAGGATGCTCAGTCCCTTCCACCCAGCCTGAGCAATTTCATTGTTCTCTTCAGTGGGTGAGGGAGCCGTACAGAAGGGGTGCAGGGGGAAAAGAGGGCTCTGTGCAAGACAGTGGGCGTGCTTCTTGTCTGGACCTTTCCTGGGTGCTGAGGCTGTGTGAAAAAGGAAGAACAGTAGCTGCCCATGAGTGGGTTTTTTTGAGAAAAAAATTCTCAAAGCAGTGCTTATGTGTTGTACCAGCAAGGCTCTCCTCCTACAGACTTCTCTCTCAAAACATGAGAATTTCTGCCAATGATATTTACAGAAGTTTCCTTCCAGTACAAAATTTCTTTTTATTTAATATTTATTTATTTGGCTATTTAATATTTATGTATTTACTTATTTACTTGCAGCTCATAGAATCTTTAGTTGTGGCATGTGGGATCTAGCTCCCTGACAGGGATTGAACCTGGGCCCCTTGGCACTGGGAGCATGGAGTTTTAGCCAGTGGGCCATGAGGGAAATCCCATCCTTTTAGCACACATTTGCTAACTCATTTTCTTCAACCCATCCATGTCTACTGAGCACTGTCTAGGTACCAGGCATTTCTCTAGAAGCTGCAGATACAAGGATTGAAGATGCACAGAGAAGGCAGCACTGATGATTTTACCATCAATACTATCGTCATTCAAACTATTAATTTTAGCTGATAACTTTATGTTAATGTTATAATCTATACTGTGAGGGGAAACAACATTACTTTTGGGGTTTTCTGTCATGCCATTGCTTTTCAGAAAATAATTGAACTAGAACTATATAATTTTTTTCATTATCAAATTCTCCATTTAAATATGACCTGAACTACTGTAGAGAAAAATCATTCTCCTTCCAAAGCACAGCACCTGTAACTGAGATTATCTTAGAAGATCAAATTTTGGGCAAAAATTCTGAAGTATTCCAGAAGCTTAGAATTATGCAATAAGTTTGGAAAGTCTTCAGGCATTGGAAAGTCAACAATATGGGACATTTCTTCGCTGGTGTTGGTGATGACAGATAATTAGATACTTGCCCAGCTATTTTCAACAATCCCCTAAAGCATCAAATAGAATGATAATCATGTACTTAAAAAAACTTGAAAATTCTTATTTTCCCCCATCAGTTATTTATTAGATTATGTTTTCAGAGCTTTTATAAAAGCATCTTTTGGAACTTCAATGTTGCCAGCTTTTCGCAGTTTTTTCTTTCCTTTGCTTGCTTCTTCTAAAGTTTCATTTCTGCGGTAACATTACCACCATAGTATCTTGCCAGCACATAACAGCAACAAAATTTCTGATGTAGTGAAAAATGTTACAAACAACATTAAAATTAAATGGATAGAGTAGGAGAAAATAGTACTACCTATGTCAATTAACAGGTCAATAGCCATACTATGTAAAGAGCACCTATAAGTCAATATGAATAAGGAAAATGTATAATAAAGTACAACATGATAAATATCATTAACACTGCTATATGACATATATGAAAGTCAAGAGAGCAAAATCTTGAGTTCTCATCACAAGGAAAAAAAACTATATTTTTTCGGCTTCTCTTTTTAAAATCTACATGACATAATAGCTGTTCCTTAAACTTACTGTGGTCATCATTTCATGATGTTAGTTAAATCATTATGCATTACACCTTAAACTTACACAGTGCTGTATGTCAATTATATCACAAACTGGAAGTGTTATAAACCAATAAGGAAGAGACCCATCCAGTAGAAAAATGGGCAAATAATAAGAACAGAAAAAGAGACTCTTGCCTTCAATTCAGAATCTAGCAAGGGGGAAATACTGATTCTCAAGTGATAAATGCTATAAACAGAAACAGGTGCAGAGGAGTCACATCAACTGTATGTTAGTCTCTGAAGTTCAATGGTAGCAAAAGCCAGCTGAGTAAAAATTACCCTTACTAGATCCCTTAAATCCTATATGTATAGTACACATGATTTTATGTACACAAGCCTTCTTGGTGTTAAAGAAGTACTATGACAGACTGCACGCCTACCTGCAGAGGTCTGGAGATTCAGCTGTTTCTTTCCTTAGAGATAATGGAGAGATCTAGGGCCCATTTGGGGCCTGTTGGGTTGAAGGTGCCCCAGGACCTCTGACTGGAACTGTCTAGCAAAGAGCTATGAACACGGACCCAGGCTTAGCTCAAAACTGGGGAGAGAAAGGCTGGACATGCAGTAAGAATCAGTGGCTCCTATGTGTAGAAGGGCCTAGACAGGCAGTGAGGAGACATGACATCTTTTGTTAAGTCCTATGGCTAGCTCTTCCTGTGAAGTCATTCAGTTCAGTTCAGTTCAGTTGCTAAGTAGTGTCTGATTCTTTGCGACCTCATGAATCACAGCACACCAGGCCTCCCTGTCCATCACCGACTCCCAGAGTTCACTCAGATTCACATCCATCGAGTCAGTGATGCCACCCAGCCATCTCATTCTCTGTTGTCCCCTTCTCCTTCTGCTCCCAATCCCTCCCAGCATCAGGATCTTTTCCAATGAGTCAACCCTTCTCATGAGGTGGCCAAAGTGTTGGAGTTTCAGCTTCAGCATCAGTCCTTCCAGTGAACACCCAGGACTGATCTCCTTTAGAATGGACAGGTTGGAT